>APFE031637476.1:42364-87588 GCA_000404065.3 Pinus taeda
GATTTGAAGACCCAATTGTCCTCCAAATTCGACATGAAAGATCTCAATGCTGCAAACTATATTTTGGGCATGGAAATTAAAAGAGATCGGGCAAAGAGGAAGCTCTAGTTAAACCAAAGGAAGTATGTTGAGACAATACTACAGAGGCTTAATATGCAGGATAGTAAACCGGTGAAGATTCCTATTCCTATAGGTGTCAGGTTATCTGCTGAACAGTGTCCCAAGACACAAGAAGAGGAAGAGGACATGTCCCATGTTCCATATGCAAGTGCAGTCAGTAGCTTGATGTATGCAATGGTCTGTACTAGACAAGACATTGCACATGCAGTGGGAGTATTGAGCAGGTTTATGTCAAAACCAGGGAAGGAGCACTGGATAGCAGTGAAGCGGGTTTTCAGGTATTTGCATGGCACTAGCGATTATGGTTTGTGCTACCAAGGAAGACCAGGATCAGATAGAGTGTTGGATATTCGTGGCTTTGTTGATGCAGACTAGGCTGGAGATCTGGATCAGAGAAGATCTAAGATGGGTATGTGTTTAACCTATTTGGAGGTGCAGTCAGTTGGATGAGTAAGAAACAATCTATAGCGGCAGTATCAACTACAGAGGCAAAATACATGGTAGCAACTCATGCAAGCAAGGAAGCAGTTTGGTTGCAGACATTGTGTTCAAGTATGGGGTTAGTACAGGGAGCTATAAGGATACACTGTGACAGCCAAAGTGCAATTTTCTTGGCAAAGAACCCTGCTTATCATTCAAAAACAAAGCACATTGATGTTCAGTATCACTTTGTGAGGCATATGATAGAAGACAAAAAGGTGTTGTTGGTAAAGGTGGACACTTTGAAGAATACTGCAAATGCATTAACAAAATCTATGAGCTTTGAGAAATTCTCCTGGTGTAGAGAAACAATGGGCGTTTCAGGGGTGAAAAAATGATTTAAGTTCTCTTGTGGCCCCTTGTGGAAAGAAAATAACAAGTGGGAGAATGTTGGGTTGTGTTATATTCTTTCCACGACTAATCTACCTAGTGAACTGGGGGTTAGAGGGAGGGCGGAGCTCCCCCTTCGTTGCGCCGATTGCGCAGTGGGGGGGTCACAGGGGGGGCGGCAACCCCCCCTATCCGGGGGGTTTGAGGGGGGCTACCTCTACGGGGTCCAAAGCAACGCCCCGGGATTAAAAAAAAAAATTGAACCCTATATTAGGTTGAGTGAACCTACCTATGGTTTTCGATCCATGGTTTTGGACGCGATGGTTTTCGATCCATGGTATTGGATGCTTCGGCATGTATAAATATGTATTGTAACAGTGAAAGGAATATAATGAAAAATCAAGCTGGTAGTCCCGAATTTTGGGATCCAAAGGAAAATCTGTGTATATGTGTTTTATGTGTTATGCTCTCGCATTGTTTATTTTCTGTGTTTTAGAATTCGTATGTAGGTAATTTCTATACGGGGTTAAAACCTACAGGTTCACTGTTTCTAGTTGTAGATTTGGAAAGCATGAATGGATAACAAAAAGGAAAAACAAGACTATTGTGGAAGCAGCCAGGACAATGTTGTATGATCGGAATATGCCTAAATTCATATGGGCAAAAGCATATAGCACAACAGTTTATGTCCAGAAAAGGACTCCTCACAGGGCATTGGGCAAAATCACTCCGGAGAAGGTCTTCACTGGGAAGACACATGAAGTCAGTCATTTCAGGATATTTGGGAGTTTAGCATATTGTCGTATACCCAAAGAGAAGAGAAAGAAATTAGATCAAACTGTTGAGAAATGATATCTTGTGGGATATAACAAGAATGCTAAGGCATATAGAGTCTATCTTCCAGGGAGTAGGAAGGTAATAGTTCGGCGAGATGTAAAATTCATGGGGGATAGAGCTTTCAGAAAATCTAGAGAAATGCCTTCTGAGGAGCAGACGAAAGACGACCGGTTGGTCAGACCGCTTCAACTAGCGGAAACTAATACCAAAAATCTTCTTGAAGCAGAAACTGGTAAGGCATCGGAACAGGGGGAATCTCAAGAAGAAGAGGAGTTGATAGATCTACCTACTACCAGTGGAAGAACGAGTCGATAACTCCGACAGATTCTACGGGATGCAGAAGAATTCATTGGTGCACCCAGGAATAGTAAAAGGGAGCGAAGACAGCCAAACAGATACCAAACCTTAGTAGCTCAGGTTGGGGAACCTTCTAGTTTTCAGGAGGTCGTTCATCATCAAGTATGGGTAGATGCTATGGTGGAGGAATACAGCTCTATAATGGTCAATGATGTCTGGGAAGTGGTACCTAGGCCTCAGGACAGATCAGTGGTAGGTTCAAAATGGATCTACAAGGTCAAATATGCTACAGATGGCAGTGTGGAGAAATACAAAGCCAGGTTCATGGCTAAGGGGTATGCTCAGAAGGAAGGGATAAACTAGGAAGAAACATTCGGCCCAGTAGCCAAGTATACTTCTATTAAGACCATGATATCTCTTGCAGCACAGATGGAGTGGAAGATCCATCAAATGGATGTCAAGACGACATTCTTGAACGGTGTAATAGAAGAGGAAGTATACATCGAATAGCCAAAAGGTTTTGAGACACATGAGAAGAAATCACATGTATGCAGATTAAAGAAAGCCTTGTATGGGCTGAAACAGGCACCTAGGGCATGGTACAGTCGAATTGATGGCTACTTGAAGAAGATGGGGTTCGTCAAGACTAACGCAAACCCTAATCTCTATTATCTGGTTGTATTGAATGAGCCTCTAATCCTAGTGTTATATGTGGATGATCTCTTCCTAACAGGATCATCCAGGCTCATCAAAGACTACCAGAAGAACCTAGCCACAGAATTCGACATGAAGGATTTGGGACAGATACATTGTTTTCTGGGGTTATAAGTTTAGCAACATAAGGGTGAGATCTTCATGGGACAAGGGAGATATGCTACAAAAATCTTGAAGAGATTCAGGATGCAGGTCTGTAGACCTATGGCTACTCCAATGATCACCAACTGGAAGAAGATTGATGCATCAAAAGATAAAGATGTTGATCCCACCTTGTACAGGGAACTCATAGGGTCCCTGATGTATCTGGTCAATACCAGGCCAGACATTTGTTACGCTGTCAACACCCTCAGTCAGTTCATGGTGGAACCTAAGAGGGCGCATTGGGCAGAAGCCAAACATGTTCTCAGGTATAAACAAGGAACAGTCGAGCATGGACTATTGTACACCAAAGGCAATGACATCAAGCTAAGTGGGTTCACTGACGTAGATTGGGCTAGAAGTTCAGTGGATCAGAAAACTACAACTGGGTATTGTTTCAACATTGGATCGGGAATGACCCCCTGGTGCAGTAGGAAACATAAATCCGTGGCTTTTAGCTCAGCTAAAGCAGAATATATGGTAGCTAGCACAGCTTCGTAAGAAGCCATATGGCTTAGGAAATTGCTTGTGAATATATTCAGGAGAAGGATGGAAGTGACTAGGATCATGTGTGCTAATCAGAGTTGCATCAAGCTCTTTGAGAATCCAGTATTTCATGATCGGTCGAAGCACACTGATATCATGTGTCACTTTATCAGAGAATGTGTCCAACGAGGGGCAGTACAGTTGAGGTACACTCCTACAGAAGAACAGGTGACAAACATCCTCACCAAGGCTCTAAGAAGAACAAAGTTTGTTTATTTCAGGGAGAAGGGATGGTAAAGAATCCATTTCAATAATGGATAAGTATTAAAAGTTGTAGTGCAGCAATTAGCAGTCGCAGTGCTATGGGCAACATGATGTAGCAGGTTGAGCGGGAATTGTAGTACAGGAGCAGCAGGTTGAGAGGAAGCTACAGTACAAGAAGCAACAACGCAGGGGATGTAAGGCAGCAAGCCAAGCATTAGCACAAGTACCGATGCAGAAGATCAGTTTATGTTTCTATAGTGAAACATTGCTAGAGCACATTCCTCGCTAAGAGGGAGTGTTGATTTTTGGTAGCATCGGATGTGCTCTAGCCTTGAAATTTGGAGGAGAAGCTAAGGCACATGAGATCTCCAAGACCCAGAAATCGTTTTGGAAAATTCCATCTGGATAAGGAGTTATTAAAATAATTAATATTTTTAATGGGTTCCTAAGTCTAAAATTAAGAAAATAAAAATATTAATAGGTATTAATAAAAAGAAAGATGAAAAGATTCTAAGAGACGAGGATCAAATCCATTTTAATGTTAGTCGTTGATTGGCGACTTAATCTCGGTCATTGATTCATCAACAGGAAAAGTATAAGAGAAGACTTGAGGGTCATTTGGAGACACACCGAAAGATACTCAGTATCTCAAGCAAATTCGATTCTCAAGGAAGAGAAGATCGATTTTAGAGGGAGTTGCGAGGTGGAGGAAGAGGAGGGATTTAGCAGCAAGCAATGATCGAGGAAGAGGTGATGCAGGGGCAGTGAAAGACAGCGCAGAAAGAGAGACGCATTGCAAAGGAGACGTAGGGCCTACGCAGGCTAACGCAGAGCCACTCAAAGCCAAGCTGAGTCAATCAGAGTAACGCAGGGGTGACGCAGAAGTGAAAGGAGGGTCTCTAAAGTGTCAGATGGTCTCAGAAGGAAAGTCTCAGGTGGTTTCTTTCGGTTTCTCTGTAAAATCATTCCTTGTAGAAGAAATTGTTGTTGAAGATTAATAAAGCCCTCATCTGCTGCACCGGTTTTCCTGTATTGGGTTTTTCCGAGGACAATTGTCCAAAAATCATTGCGTAGATGTGATTGATTCTTGTGCATGTATTTTTTTCTCTAGGTAATTGTGTGATAACTGCAGTAGAATTTATTTTAATATTTGCTGAAGGAATTCCGTAAATAACTTATTGAGAATAATAAGTAGGTAAAATAAATCAGCTGCTCCAGTGATAGAATTTCAATTTAGAAATTTTCACAGTTGGGAGAGGTTAGAAAGATTCTGACTCATGTGCATTTTTAGAAACATGAACAAGATATTGAAATCTTTCATCCAAGAATTCTTAGTCAACTTCATCTTTAGGAAATTCAAAACAATAATGAACAAAACAATCATGAAAATCTTGAAGAGATTCATCCAGTGATTTTCGCAATTTTAAAATTTTGTTATTAAGGGCTTTTTGGTCATAAAGAACGAAAGCTCGACATGACTAACCAAAAAACTACTTGAAAGAGTCTCTAGAGGTTGCGAGCAATCTGTGACACCATTGCTTTGCGCCCCCTTTGAATGTGAGAGCAAACAACCCACAAGCAACATTCTCAGATTGGATGTCATGCTTGTCACAGAAACCAAGAAAAGCAATTGTGTGCTTGAGCAAGGTTATTCCACCCTCGCCATTGAACTTAATTTTGGACAAGTCATTTAAAATATTCGTCAGCTCTTCAAAATGCGCGGAGTAAGAAAAACATGTTGGGGTTATGATTTGGGAAGAAGTCATCAAAAATGTGCAAAAATTCAACACAGACTTCAAAGGCTTAGCTTGTCATCTGGCCCTCCTAACGTCAGAAATGTCGTTGGTGTTGGACCTGCCAACATTCAGGGGATCTCCTCGATATGAAGTCCCATCTAGACCTCACACTATTTGGAGTAAGAGTCCCAACAGTGAGGTGGTAATGTTATGCCTTGACCACAGTAGCGCGCAAAGATAAGTATGATAACTTAGGGTGACAGCAAGTGTGTGACCATGCAGAGGGTCAAGTGTGATGCATGTAGGTTCCAACACACGAAGGGGAAAGGAAGTGCGCCCCTTGGAAGCCTATAATAGTACGCAGCTTGAAAGGAACACACAAGCGAAATGACATCACAAGCTAAGATGCAAAATATTCCACAAATTAAAGTGATGAGTTAATCCAACAGCACGCATTCAACAAGATTCGTACAAATGCATATAAAGTAGTTCATAAGCATATGTGTAACTTAAATAACATACATTGCCAATACAACAAGAATAGTCCTACTATGTTAACAACATATGCATGAAAGCGTGTCAGCGCTAATTTTATTATTATAGGTGAAAGTTACATCCATACATACACCATTGATGACCACTAGCCCCAATAGTGGAACATTACAGTCAAGAACGATTGCTCCTCCAAAGAATTATACTCGCTCTACGCTATGGAGAAGCCAAGGCTCTTCACAATACTCCCAAGCCTTTTCTAAGTCTAAGCCTAGCCAAAAACTTGGCTCCAAAAACCTTGCTACATGAGTAATGAGGTTCTATTTATAACAAGAGGGGGGTGACTCTTCAACTCCCCCTTTGTGACCTTTGGACTACCCTCATGACTCTTCAACTTCACTAAATGACACATTACATTACATAGTGACTTTTCATATTCCAATATTGACACTTGGGATTTCACTTACAACATAATTACAAATAATGATACATTTTCCACATGTACCCATATAAGACAAAATAGGGTAGAGACAATCTAACAAGACACAACACTATGATTTTGAAGCTTGGGGAAAGTCCAGCTCGACAACCTCCACTTGTTGTTTCTCGATCACATTTTGGTGCCAAGCTTGGTACTGTGTGATGGTGTCCCCAAATTGCTTAACGGTGTCTTTCTGGAAGCGGACTCTAGCCTCCATGGCATCCAAATACACTATCTTGGAACATATGTCCAACTCGTTCTGAAGCATGAGCAACATTTCCCTGACCTTAAAAGGGCCACCAATGAACTTATGCATGTTGTGTGTGTTTAGCTCCAAGTCTTCCATGGTGGTTTCTTGTCTCAGTTGTGCCAAGTACTCATCGATCTCCAATCAGACCTAGTTCTTGGGTTTAGCATCGGTGATGGAACCGATTGATGGGATCTGGTGTTTCCTCACCAAGACATCCAAACTACTGTACAACCGCACATATGAGGTATGTGTGCTACCGATGAATGAGGTGAGCTACTTGTTGTTCTGAATCAACATTCGGACCTTTGCTTTCTCCAGCTCTGCCCGTGGCTTCATCTTCTTCACTAAGTCAAGTGAGGCCCCTTTGTACCGCATTGTCCACTCTTGTACATGGGCGATTGCAGCGTGTATGTTTTTTAGAGTTTTAACAAACTCTTTGCTTCATTGTTGTAGGCCATGCAAACGAACAACTACCTTATGCACGGTAACAAATCCGTCATATAGCTTCTGCATGGTTTCCCCAAGTGATGATACTTCAGCAAGTATCGTTTTCCTCATCTCCCCCAATGCAGAAATTTCATTCTGCATTGTTGCTCGGAGTTGTTCTGCCTCTTGCCTGACAACCTGCAAGTTCTTTGCCAATTGTTCATTCTTGACTGTAAGATACTGAACATTTGAGCTTGTTGCTCCTGCATAAGGTCAAGTTGGCTTCAACGATCGCAGTTGGATGCTTCCTGGTGTCTGACACTATCACCCTTTCCTTGATGAATGCAGGTGATGCGTAATCATTCGAAAAGTGCTTACTTCGCGCCTGCACCATCCTTTTCTGAAACTCATCAAATAATAGATTGTACACATCCATGACTGGATCATCATCAAGGAGAACAACATCTCCTTACTTGCTCAGTACTGGCTCTACTGTTGGAGGTGGTGGTGACTGAGGGATGACCTGTGGTGCTTTCGGCATCAAGTCAACATCTTCATTTTGTAGCTCTTGTTCCAACTCCATGTCTATCACTTCAATCAATTGCTCAATCTGTTGAGCAAGCTCCTGATCCCGCATCTGCTCACCTTCCTCCTCTGTTGTTGGTTGTTCCAACTCTTCAACTTGTACCAGCGTTGTTTCCTCCGTCATGGCGACTTGTCTTTGTTCTCCTTCTTGCTTCTGCTTCTCTTCTCGTTCTCCTCTCCTCAATTTTTTCTCTTCCTTCAACTTCTTCTCTGTCTCCTGCAACTTCAGTTCTGCTTCCTACAACCTCTGTTTTTCTTTTTCCCTCCATTTTTCTCTCTTGATCCGTTGCTCCCTCTTTGCTTTCGCTGCCAACGCTGCCTTCGCGAGGGATCTAGGATCTACCTTTATTTTGCAACTTTTCTCTCCCTCTTGATTATCAACAATATTCCTCTTTCCCTTGTCCTACACTGAATTGTTGCCTTCTGTTGTCGTTGCTTCTGGAGTTGTTGTTGTCTGTAGAGCAACCTTCTAAGTTCTTGCTATACTGATCGGCTCATTGAGTTTGGAGGCATTGTAGTAGTACCTCCACGGGTCCTTCTCTAGCCAATGAAATGTCTCGTTGATCCATGCAAAGTAAACTCTCGTATAGTGGTTCTTGCAAACACTGTGGGGATCATACAGATTAAAGTCCTTGGTGTCGAACTCAAATTTCACTATGTCCTTAGCCTCAGCATCTACATCTTTCAAGTTCTTAATCTTGTATAATCTGATCCGCAAAGGAAGAGCGGGCCATGGCGCTTTATTCTGCCTATGCAGTCCTACTTACAAGCCTGTAGCGAGGCGGTATGATACTTCTTACATGATCAGTTTGTCAGTGGCATACCTTGGTAACATGTGTTGGTTTCTCTCTGCCAAACACTCTGATGAAGGTGCCACCTGGTGAGGCATACCAATCTACAATGTCTATTATCGCCTCCATTGATTCTCGAGACATGCAAGGTGGATATTGCTCGAATATAAGCTCGTATAACGGGATGATAAAGTGGTCAATTAGCCTTGTCATCACTCCTCGATCACTGTAGTCGAAAAGCAAATAGATGTTCACGGCAACCTCTTGGGGTGTCCATGTCTAGTTCATGCTAGGGAACTACTGTTGTGCACAGATCACATCCAATAAGTATGCGGACATATAAAACCTTGCTTGCTCATTCTTAGGTTGATTCCTAGCCTTAGCTACAGGGGACTCCAACTATAGAGCCAACAGATCCGACCAGTTGAATGGCCTCCCATCACTCACCAACTGGTCCAATAAGGATGCCCACCCTTCAGGGAAGGTATTTGTGCTCTCTTGACCATATATTCTACAGGCAAATATGATCAAGAACTGGTAATCCTTCCTGAGGGACTTTGTCTTGTAAACATGGGTGGGTGTATGTCTAAACTTCAATGGCTCTTTCACCCAGCGCTTGACAATGTCTCTTGCGTTCACATAGCTATGGGTGGCATAGAAGAGTGAGTCCATGCACTTCACCGGCTTGGGAAAGTGATACATTTGTTGAAAGTCTTCTGCCCTAAAAGTGGCAAGCTTCTTTTCGTTGGCACTACTCAATATCATAGTTTCATTTGTATGTGAGACAATCTAGTTGATGATGTCCGCACATGGGAAAGCGGGGTACCTGCATGCAACCTTGTATAACCCTGACTGCTAAATACTAAAATAGACTTTTCGGTCCTCCAAATATGCCTCAAAGTCCTTTGCAAAAGTGTCTTTGATATGTTGTCATGTCAGTGTTGTTCCCTTCTCAATAAACAACTGAGTATCTACATATACTGGTAAATCAACTGATATTTGCTCAATTGTTTCCCCAATAATGCTCCTTGCGGTTTCCTTTGATGCAACTCTCTTGGATGCCATGTTAACTGTCATTGTTGGAGAGACGCTCAACAATTGTTGTTCCTATGGGACAGAGAGGACACTCATGGCAAGCAAATGTCAGTTTAAAAGCAAAACAACTTCAAGGCAAGTTCAAGAAGCAAGTTGGACACTTGATGGGAAGGATTGCGCATATTTTCTTGACAAGGGTGACTGATTGACTGTGGGAACTACGCACTGCGCAGTCCCAACAGCCAAGGTGGAAGTCTAATGTCTGGAACTACGCAATACACAGTTTAGCCTGAGCGAAGGCCTGGGAGAGACAACACACTGCACAGTCTCAATAGCCACGTTGTGAAACTGACTCTTGGAACCACGCACTGCGCAGTTGGACCCAACTCAGGCTATGCTCTACGCAATTCCAGAGGCCAAGTTGGGAGCTTGAGCCTCCAGATTGTGCAGTGCAAGTTGTGTAAAGTGAGATTCGGGCAAGGGAAACCTAGATCTGCCCAAGGAAGTGTGGAAAACAAGCAATCTAAAAGATAGTATGAAGTTGAGTGCATATCTGACTAAGTGTAGATGCATGCATGTGAATCAAGTGCAACTATTGATTAAACAAAAGGAAAACGAACATGTGAGGAGAACATGATAACTCATGCGACACTTGGGAAAGTCAATCTATAACTTGAAACAACACCTCTACAAGTTAAAACAAGTTCAAACGCCAACAACCATGTAGAGAAACAAGTGAAACAACACTCACATAAGCCAAACAACAAAAAGCGAAAAAAAAAGCAACAAAAGACAACAAAAGCAAAACTCACCCAGAAAAGCGACGATGATCACACCAAAGGTTCCTTGATCTCTTCGGGAATGCTAGAGCTCCAAGATTGAGTGTGCAAATGAGCTCTAGCAGTGTCAATTATATAGATTTCGAAAAATGAGGGCTTATGACGCGCATGCCTAAAATCAAGGAAAAAGCGACACTTGTCTAAAGTTTCTAAAAATAGCACAAGTGCCTCCTTCGAGATGCTAAAAATAGATCCTTATTTTTAGGGATGCTAAAAATAGGTCCATGTGATGCTTTTTGCTTTTTTTTTGCTTGTCCTAGGGAAACTTGCCATGCACATTGTCGGGAAAGATAGCAGTTCGGGGAACTAGGCAACTTTCCAGCTCAATGCATTGCGCAGTTTCCGAGCTCAATGAGGGTTGCGCAATTTCTAGGCTCAGTGTTGGGTTGTCCCCTCATGACTGCGCATTTTCTAAGCTCAAGGCTCACTGGCAATCAAGACTGCACAATTCCCAACAGCAAGGCTAGTTGCCCTCAATAATTGCACAGTTTCTAGGGGCAAGCCCAAAACTGCTATGGGACCAAGTCAGGAGATTAGCTTGTGAGTTAGAAAATCAACTAAGCGAACACAAGCCAAATTGAAAGGATAGGTCCTAGTCAAAGTGCAAATACTTGGAACAATGCGAGATGAGTTGTTGTAATTTAAAAGGAAGGCTCCAAAATCGAAGCATAGGCAAAATTTTGGAGGATGGTTGTAGCCACTACAACACGTTACAAGGAATCTCAACAACTGCTACAAGGATCTTTCAAGAAGTTTCCAAGACTACTCCAAGGTACTCTAGCTTTAATCCTTCTTCTAAAGTCTACTCCAATTCTTTACAAGAGTACAAGGTTTCATCCAAGGAAAAAGAACCTTGAGTAGGTAGTTTTGAATTGTTATCCACACACGGGTTTAAGCTTCACATAGGTTCCAACTTGTCACAGATCTCAGCTCCTATCCTTATGCCAAAGTCAGAGATATGCCATAGTTCGAGATATGCCACAGGTCTGTGACAACTTCAAGTCATAGGTCCAAGCTAATATAGGTCATAGGTCTGAGCTTCACGCAAATCATATGTCCGAACTTCAGGCATATCACAACTTTGAACTTCAGGCAGATTACAGGTCCGAACTTCAAGCAAATCACAAGTCTGGGCTTAAGGGTCTACCACAGTCTGAGTTCACGGTCCGAAATCTAGACTCCAACAGGCCAAGTGCTACCAATTTTTGTGCTTTCGTGGCATCCAATTTTTTGGTTCCAAGAACACTATAAAAACTTCACCAAAATCCACAAACACAATTACCAATAAACCCAAGAGAGATCTTGTCTTCATTCTTTGCTTCAACTCCTAAGCTCATGAGTTGTGAGCCTCTTTTCGTTCTCCTTCAAATCTTATTCTTTTCTCTGTAAAACTCAGTCGAGATAGATGATCTGGAGTGAGAAATTGACTGGCTATTTATACAAGATAGCCAAGGTGAAACAACATGTCCCTTATGCCTGCAAGGGTTTGATTTCGTGGTCAACGAACGGTCTGCTAAGTCATTCGTGCCACTGTGCAGGTCACAGGTTCAAGTCTCGTCTTACCCTGAGGGGCCATTCCTTATGGGCTAAGTGGTTCCTCCTAGTTGTTATAGTGGCAGCAGGTGGGATTCGACCTCGTGTAACGCGAGTACGATACCACCGTCGTTGCCGATTCAGCTAGATATCTAACAAAACAAAACAAAACAAAAAACAACATGTCCCTTGGGGAGGAGGGTCAACATGACCATTGAGCCAACTTGTGCAACAAATATATTCAAGTTTGTCTTTTTAAGGAGGAGTTGATCTGTGTATAAAATTTAATATTTCTATCACTTCTAAAGCAGGAAAACTATGGAATCAGAGCAAGTTGGTCTTGATTTGGTCATCGGTGTCAACAAAAATAACTCCTCACAATCATCCTTTATGCCCAGTTTTGTAATGTTAAATTTAGGAACCCACTCATGTAACGTTAAATGTGTTCGTGGCAATATTTCAATAAAGCTCTCTAGATCACACACATATCCAATTCACAAGGTTGACCTTGTGAGTACGAGCCACAAGTCCATCAATCAATTCACCTTTCCTAACAAATGATTTTGGTAGCATTTAGCAAACGGTCCAATCGACAAGGTAGGCTTGTCCCTTGTTCATTTTTCTTATTGTCAAAATGTTTAGGCCTCCTATTTTCAAAATGTTTGTTCAATGACCAAATTGCAAGCCCCTCTTCAAATCGTAATTTAGTAGCAAATCATATTCACAACACACCCATTTTTGTAGCAATGCAATCTTCTTCAAATTATGTTTAGCATGCTTAGGGCTTCCTCCATGTGTCTAGGGTTTCATAACCATATATATTCTTCATTCATACACCTAGGCTTGCTTCAACAATGCTAGGGCTTCACATTAGTGACAACCTTATCCAACATTACCAAAGCACCTAAGTCGCATAGTTTGCCACTATCATGCACCAAAGCATCATAATCCCTTTTGTTGATTTACCTGCAATGTAAGAAATCAAGTGGTCCTCAAAGAAACCAAAATAATCCTCTTCACCTTATCAACACTCCTCACACTAAGACAATTCTTGAAGAGAGGTAGGAACAACAACATTGCCCTGAACTATGCTTCAAGATCCATCTACTTCATTAGCATGGAGACTATAGGTTTAACCACGTGATGGAGAGGCCCTACTTGAAGGAGCTCTCTTTGTAACTTGTACTTCTGAGAGGTGAAGTTGGAAGCCCCCTGTAGTAGGTCACTCTCTAAGACCAAGCAAGTTGTCCATTCTTGCAACCCCTAGTTATCAAAACAAATCAGTTAAAATTAGCAACCTATTACAAGTTCAAATCACCCCTCTTGAGCATAAGAACACACTTCAATCACTGGAGTTTCTTAGATCTACTTCAGTCACTGGTGCATTTTGGGCGTCACACCTGCTGAAATCTTATGTTCTCAACTTCCTCTCACAATTAGTTTAATTCTCCATGCACTGGATGGAAATTTTTAATATCATCACTATGCTACCATGTTAAAATTTCGCCTCATAAGGTTACAGATCTGCACCATTGAAGTTTCAGCCCTAATGCCGAACTGGATTCTCTGGAAACACCTGTTAAAAGTCCAGATCTACAGCAACAAAACCACTATAGGCACACATCTACAGAGTAGACAATGCACATCACAACAACAGCTAGGGCTAGATCTAATACGCAAATCAAATTGAAAAATTACATTTGCTCAACACTACCCCAGCATAAATAAGAACTAAAAATATAAATTAAAGCATACTAAATCAGCTCAGCATCAGTCAGTTCTTCATTACAACAGCTTAATAGATCAGCAAATAAACACCCAAAAATCAATTCTATAATGCCAGATCCTCACGTGAAAATTGGAACAGCAAACACATATATTTCTATCAAACAAAAAATTACTACATCACAACAATGCAAAACCAACAATATCTCTCAAGCTCATGAAGCAAAGAGCAAAAGCAAAAACTACTACAACATCATGCTCATCTCTAGCAATTGTTCTCTTGTACTCTACTCTAGCTCTCTCGGAGTCTCATCAAGCAAACCGATAACATAATGCAGTGATGTGCTCCTCTTTCCTTTTAATCAGGGTAAGAGATGAGTTAGTTACAAGTAAAGGAAAACCCAAACCTTAGAGTTGGTCCACAAGTGGAGCATTGTACATGGACCAAGTAGATAGGCACGTATCCACAAGTGCCAACTCACCAACTCCACATATTTTTATGCACCCATAAGTGCCAACTCAACCACTCCACATCCTTATGTAACATTGCATATCCTTATGTGCATTGCATATCTTTATGCAACACGTGTCCTAGTCCAAGTGACAAAAGAAATGAAAAATGGGCTATGAGGCAAAATGCTTTTATTAGACTCTCTCTCCCACTCATGCACCCACTCTTATATGAAAAATGGGCTATGAGGCAAAATGCCTTTATTAGACTCTCTCTCCCACTCATGCACCCACTCACAGTAAGAGTCAAACACTCTCCAAGCAATAGGTAAACTAACATTTGGCCTTTGGCATTTAACCAATGCATGAAAATAACTCCACTTTGACAATCAACTAGAGGATGTGGAATATTTAGAAGAAGCAAACTTAAAGAGAAAAGTCTGCATAGCATGCTCCAGTAAAACAGTATATATGCATATGACAATAGGAAGTTCATAACAAACAAGAAAGAAAGGGTTAGGGAAAATTAAATATAATAAAACAAACTTAAATTAAAGAAATAGAACGAGACCACTTTCTGGATATCTCTGGCTCTGCCAATGTTGGATTCCTTGCTTCTTAAAATGGGAAAAGCTCAAACATGAACTCGAAGCCTCTTACACATGGAGAGAAATCACCAAGCTACCTACATGAGATTGAAAACAGGGAGATAAATGTGGCAAACATTATCCAATAAAAAAATTGTGCAGGGAGAGGGAGAATGCAACAGTGTTGTTATACAGACTCAATTGGTCTGATGAGTTGAATTCTGATATTACATATATTTCAAAATAAAGAAAATAACTGGAAACATGAAGATTTTGGTGATAGATCAGCAAAACTAATGTTTGGATAAAACGATATTGCATTACAGAAAACGACCAAGGATAGGAAATTTGCTTATTAGAAACCCCTAAATAATCAATATATGGTGTTAGAAGTGCATTAGAATAGAATGGATTTCTGTTCTAAAAATAATCTATAATTATACCTTTTAAAGGAAACTGATGCTTTTTCAAACTCTTATATTCTATTATACACAAGAAGTACTTGCTAGTCTTACATTTCCTATAGTTTATATTTCAAAATACAGAATAACTGGAAACTAAAAGAATTTGGTGCTATATCAGAAAAACTAATATTTGGATAAGGTATTATATTACAGATTACCACCAACTATAGGGAATTTGCTTATATCCCTAAAGTATCAAAATATAGTGCAAGAAGTGCAATATAATAGAATGGTTTTCTGTGATAAAAATAATCCATAAATATACCTATTAAAAGCGAACTGATCCTTTTTTTTTACTCTTAACTTGTATTATACACAAGAAGTACCTATTAGTCTTAAATTTCCTATGGTTTATATTTCCAATCCCAAGGGACTAGTTCACTTTCAATATTTTAGAAATCAATCTTTTAAGGATTTCACAGAAATAGTCCAAATATGAGATCTGTCAAGGATGCATGTATGGAAATATATAGTTGGTTAACATTGATTAGAATAAGATGTTGCTTTGCTTTCTATTTTATCTATAGAAGTTGATCAGGGAAAGTGAGCTATAACAGCTGCAGGTGGAATACATCCTCTCATGCGACCAGTGGAAATGGGCTCTATTAAAGCAAATGCAGTCGTTACTCTTCTATTGGGAAATTTGTGTTACCATAGTGAAGATATCCATGCTTATATTCAGAATGGGGACATCATTTCAACCCTCTTACACACAATGGAAAATGTATAAATCAAAGGTTAAAAAGTTGTTGCAGAGGCACTTATGCACCTCTTCGGGATGCAGATTCTATTACCTTCTACCAGTTGGGGTATTTACTATTGGGATATCATCCAGAGTCAAAAGTTTATGTACATGACGATTGTAATTTGTTTCCACTTGCATCCAATGTTGCACAAAGTGGGGATGAAGCCAGTGCGTGTTTTGGAAGCGAAGCATCGGAAGCATCATTTTCCAAAAATCCTCGGAAGTGAAGCATCCCAGAATATATAATTGCATTTATATTGCCCACAAAGAGTAAAATAGAAGGTGATGGGGTGTACTGCTAAGTCACTCCATGATGTGAAGGTCACCAATTCGAAACTCCGTGGGCAAAAATCTAGTCGTGTTAAAGGCAGGTGTGGCCCAGGCCGGGTGCGATCCTGGGGTGATTTTGACGACTTAGATGCCCTAGGGTCACGGTTTCTCAAGCCAAAAATCCTATAGCTATCATCTCAGACAATTTGACAAACAAAAAAGAATAATAGCATTTATATTCAAAAAAACATCCAGAATGAATTAGTTGTAGAATATATCAAAGCATGCATACATGTACATAATCAAGATAGAAATGGCATCCATAGTACATTAATGATTAATTATTTGAGCATCAACCATCTAGAGTCTAGATTTTTCTCCTCTTGTCTAGCCTTTGCCTCTACCTCAATTCTCTTGGGACATTGCTCAATTTTGATTAAACTTCCTAATCCAAGCCTTAAAATATGGTAGAAAAAACTTACCATGCCTGATCAATGATTTTGACTTGAGTGAAGGGTACATTTTTGCTAATTCCATGACAAAGGAGTTCAACAATTGACACCACCAACACTGGAGTACATATAAGGCTTGGTGCTCTTGATTAAATGCCAATCACATGCCCTCATATGTGATATAATCTAATGAAAGAAATGATACAGTCCCATTGACCCTAAATTTTAAAACCCTGAAAATTGTTAAGTCTGTTGAATTAATGGGATATGAAATTCTATTTTCTCCATATGAAGTTCGATGAGGTTGGAACCACTAACAAACATCCTGAGTAATTCCATGGTAATGTTAAACATTTAAGAATTTAACATTACCATTAGGGAGCATCTAGGAAGCGCCTAGAGAGCATCAAAGGAGCACCTTGGGAGTGTCCAGGAAGCACAGTTCTTCACATGACGATTCCAAAATTTCAGGAGCCGTGCAAATTCAGTCTAAAGTGCAGTTCTGAGTGCACTTCGCTCGTAGTTCAGCACAGTGCGCAGTTCTGGGGTCTGGTGCATGGTGGGGGAGGATGGTTCCTGCAACACTGCTTACATCTCATGAATTCATTGTTTTCAAGGGAATTGCTGGTAACAAATTCTCCAAATGATCCTCCAAATACTTGGCTCTTTCAATGAGGATACCTAAGAGACTGTTGCATCTATTCTTGCTAATATATTTGACGCTGATAAAGGTCTTTCCAGAAGTCTCAACAAGCTAGATATTACTGGCCCTCTGTGCAGTTTACAAACAAACAGAATTGATTAACATTCAGTTGGCCCAAGCACTTGCAGTCCTTTTGTTATCACTAGAGAGAAATAAGCACATGACAGCAAAAGATGCAATTATGCCATTAATAAACATTGTGAAGTCTTCAGACAGAACGCTAAATAGACAGTAATGACTGCTTCAGATAATCCTCTTTTAGATGTACAAATTACTAAACAAGATCTTCTAGCTGATATTATTAGGCCATTGATCAGAGTCTTGGGTAAAGGGACTGATAAGCCATGGTCCAACTGACAACATGCCCATTGAGAATATTCATCATCGTGACACTATTTTTAACCTGATCTCTCTTCTTTCTGCAACCAGTTTAGAAGACATGGTGACAGCATAGGCCCTCGAAGAACTTTCCTTATTGACTATAGAAACCAAAGTCGAGCATTGAATTGTCCTTTCTGTACAGCCTTTGTTGGAGCACCTTATAGCTTTAAGCCAGTAGTAGTTATGTATTTAGCCACTGGCATTTCACCAATTCAAGATAATGACTCTACTTCAAATTAGGGGACGTAAAATATTTATAAAAAGTAATCCAAAAGTAAAACACTTGCATAATATTCTCCAGTGGGCATAGTATATAACCAAGTTACCAGCATAACAGCTATATGAGAATGGAATGTTAAATAACCAACAGGAAAGAAACGGTGTGGTAGAATTAGATACAAATAAAACAAACTTAAATACAAGAATTAGAAAGAGGTCACTTCCAAGATATATCTGCCAGAGTTGAATTCTTTGTTTCTCAAATTGGGAGAAACTTAAACTTGAAATTTTTACACATTGGCAGAAATCAGCATGCTACCCATATGGGATTGAACACGGGGAGATGAACATGGCAAAGCATCCTTGAGAAAGACACTGAGCAAGGTGGAGGAGAATGAAAAATTATTGTAAGTACAGACTAAATGGGTCTGGTGAGTCGAATTCTGATATTAGAGAGATCTCAATGTGAGAAAAAGATGGGAAGATTCAGATTCTGATGCTCGAAAGCAAAAACTAAGGCTTGTATAAGTATTAAGAAAGGGATTCCATTGCAAAATACAATCAAGTACAGAGAGTTTACTTATCAAAACCCCCTGAATAATCAGAAAATGGTGCAATGAAATGTGTTAGAAAAGGATGGGTCTTCTATGCCAAAATTGATATATAACTATACATATTCAAAATGAACTGATGCTTTGACATTTGATCTTAACTACATTCTACTTCTAAATTATGTTGATATTTGTAGCTTGAGAAGTACTCCAAACCCTAGGGTTCAGGGTTGTGGAGGAATTGGCGCCACAAAATGGCTTTGTGGGCTAAGAACCCAACATGGGTTCAGGGTTGTGAAGGAATTGGCACCGCCATTTTGTGGGCTAAGAACCCAACATGGGGGCTTTGTACCCAACCCAAGCTTGTGGGTGTGAAACCAAGAAGACTTTTGATAGTTTGACCATTGGAGATGGAAGAGCATCATTAGAGGAGCAAGGGGCAGCTTCAAGCACCAATAGAGGAGGTCTCTAAGTTGAGAGAATAATTTTCATAGGTTTTGTGTGGGTTTTGCAAAAGGGTTTCATGTAGGCTCAACATGAAATAAGCCCCCAAGGGCTAGTTGTTGTGCACCCTTGAAAAGCATATAAATAGAAGTCATTTGGAGGCTCATTCAACCACATCCAAGTGCAACGATTAATAAGGAAACATCATCTGATTAGGCTGCAGATCAAAAGGAGCTCAAGCGAAGGTGAGGAGGATGAATTTTGATGCTTCTTGTGACTGTCTTGAGGGCCGAGTTGATTTCCAAGGAAATCCTAAATTTGGAATGACTCTCTAGGAGTTTAATAGTGTGACCTCACATGCACCGTCATCCGATGCTCACAGTGCTTTATCATCATAGCCAACCAGCTTCCAATGTGAACCCTCAGAAGGCTGGAAAATAGAGGTTGGTCTTTTAATTGGGATGTAGATTATTGCTATTGCAGCTTAAGAATAGACTTTTAGAGGATTTGAAGGTGGTTTATGTTGGTTGTTCAACAGTAGGTGCAGATCCAAGAGAAAGGATGATATTGCTCAGATTCCACAAATTTCAAATGTATTGGAAATTAACTTTCTGTCTCCTCAGCTTCAAAATAAGTTTTGCCATGTGTTCTGTAAAGTTGTAAACAACCCTTGTGACCACTATTTCGCTACATGTTGCCACTTTCTCCAGATCATGGAGATTTATTTTGATAGACCCTTTTGGCAGGCATATGTTTACGCTATTAAGATCCCTGCAGTCAAGGTATTGAAAGTGATCAGCCCTGATAAAGATAACGCTTGGGTGCATGACTACCATCTCATGATGTTATCCACGTTCCTAAGAAAGTGCTTGAATAGGATGAGTCTTGGATTCTTTCTACTTGGCCCATTCCCTTCATTACAATAAGATAAGATAGCATAGTTTTATCAATGTCCGACAAATGGCCACAAAAGTAGGTCAATGAAACTGAAGAGTACAACCAGTATGAATACAATATGGGAGTGCCCAAGTGACTCCTGAAAATGCCAAAAATAATACAATGTAAGAAACCTACATATATGTATAAAGCCGTGACAGAGGTATGGTGGTAATATAAAACACTAAGTGAGTTTGTCCAGGACTGGAAAGGTGGGAAACCCAACACAAGAACCTGTAAAGAGAGAAAGAGTGAGAGAGGGAGATCAGATGATGGGGCTGATGATGTAAAGGTTTCCTAAGTCTGATGGCCGAGAGTGAAGGGGGCAAAGTGGGCACTGGCTCTGTTGAAAATAGCAACAAGAAATGATAAAAATAGAATCCAGAAATTCTAGTGTAATTTGTCCTTGAATCAAACTGAAAATTAAAATAGAATTTTATTCTCATAGCAACTTGTAAATTTGTAATAGTTAACTAGAGTGAGTTGACTTAGTTAACTTAGAAATTTCGAGTTGGAAGTCTTTCTGAAGTCATGTATATGTTCTCCCTATATTATAGGGGTCTAGGATGAGTTAAATATAAGTGGTAATTAGTTAACTCAGTTTTCTGAATTAAGTACAATTAAATTAGTTCCAAATTGTTTGAGGAATTAATAGTGAGTTAACAAACAGTTGATGCATTAGTGCACTCAACAAGTGCTACTCCAGTTATCTGATAAGTGGGGCATGCTCCACTCTTTGGGTATTCATAAGCCTCTTTAGTGCGGTATGGAATCCTTAGAACTCTACTTAACTCAGACTTGATTCAATGATTCAAGGGGTAGGAAATTTTGTAGATCCCCCTACCATGGAAACAAAGCAGCCCTAATGCTGCTCCTATGCTCTTCGTTTTTATAGCATGTACATTGTAAACACTCTCTTTCTAAATGCTGATTAAGTTGTCCGTATATGGAAAGGCATTTCCAGCTAGGAAGCCTTCCTATTAACTGGATAGTACGTAAAATGAAAAGAATTTGTATGTAATCCTGGGATTTTCTTTTTCTTTGGAAAAAAAGTCTCCCTGTATCTCAATGGCTATGGAAATGGAGTCTTCCTCAGGACAATGAATATCATAAATGAATGGAACATATAACTTTAATCCAAATAGTAAGAATAGAATAGATTCATAACATGCTAACCAAGAAAGAAGCAAGGACTCTTAACAAAAGCTTAACAGATCCACCGCTTTTGCAATTAATGATTTGAAAACAAACATTATGTCATGGGCCATGGCATTCATAAATGAAATTCCTGCAGAAAAAAGGCCCATTCACTTGTTGCTATGGTATTTGCCAAGAATTTCAGCGAGTATTCTTAAAAATGGGTCTACATGTAAACAAATTTGGGTAAATCCGTACCCAAAAAAAATCTCTTATTGAATATTTAATCAGTAACTAAAAACTACAACAATAAGGGTATTTGCCAAGAATTTCAGCGAGTGTTCTTAAAAATGGGTCTACATGTAAACAAATTTGGGTAAATCCGCACACAAAAAGATCTCTTATTGAATATTTAATCAGGAACTAAAAACCACAAAAATTTCCCTCATCTGCAGCAGCAGAAAATGTCAAAAAGAGATATGATAGAAACTAGAGTGATACACCGCATCAATTCATCAAAGGGAAGTTCATTTGAATTATCCCGTGCACTAAAAGGAGGCGATTTATTTTATGAAAAATAGGTCAAGAATGAACTTGCTCAGACTCTTGGAGCTGTGAAGTCTGAAGCTGAGGCTGAGGCTTGGCATGAGCGGCTTCAATTGCAGCCCTGTTTTTCTCAATGGCAGCAGCAACTTCTTTGGGCATGTATTTCTCGTCGTGCTTTGCAAGGACATCGATGGCAGAAAAATAGCAGTTGTTGCTTCTCGCCTTTTCCGACGCAACATGACCGGCCGACAGGGGACGGAAGGATTCAGTGCCGCTGTTTTCCGACGATGAAGTAGAAATGGGGCGGAGAAAGCCCTCGACGACAACGGAGTGGCCTTCTCTGAAGAGATCAGGCACCGGCCCCTTGTGCCGTACCAGAACGTCGGTGACCAGATCCGTGACCACGAACTCCATCTCCGTAGTCGAGGCCGGCTGCACCACGCTCCCTTCTAGAACGAGGCCACCGAGGCGGAATTTGTTCTTGGACGGATCGCTCCTGAATTTGTTGAGGGCGTCGGTGGGGGTGACATAGAAGACCAAGGAATCTTGGAAGCTGCTGAGCACTATGATAATAAACCCCGCTATACAGCTGAACGAGAGGGCATACGTCCAGAGCCTCCGATTCTGGTTACGCCTCGCCCGCGCCCCGATGTCGATTCCTCGGGCGTTCACGCTCCCCCCAGGGGCCATCCGACGGACCGTGGCCATGTTTCTCCACGCCAGTCCACCCTGCTGCCGCATCCAGCCCCTCGCCTGTAAACCCTGCTGCAGCTTCCAGCCCCTCGCCTGCCATGCTCGAGGCCTGATTGCCAGAGCTGGCGATGATGTCGAAAAATAAATTTCCCCTGCCCGACATTGGAAATGGAAATTGGGATGGATTGCCAACGCTTTCTGGACACTGGAGACGTCTCGTCCCAGCCAATACCCAATTCTTCGCATCATCTTTCTCTTCTCGGAGAGTGAGCGCGATTCATTCGTCAGTCAATAAATGCATGCTGCATCGCCCCCGACAATTATTTGTGATTGCGCGATGTCATTTATACCTTTTCCTAGAACTTTCTGTGTAGTCTAGACTAATTTTTGGCTTCCGTCATCTGTGTGTAAGTTGATTTTCGCTTCCAGCCTCCAAGGCTTTTTTGACTGCGTATTTAAAAAGAGTAGGAACGAAATCCTTCGGAAGGATCGATAAGTAGTTTTTTTTTTTTTAAATAGAGTGGCCTTTAGTGTGAATTTTTAAAAGTGTTTTTGGTGGGTTTTTTGGTCTAATTTCTTTAAAATTTGGCAGAAATTTATTGAAATACAAGTTTGATGGCTAATCCCTGCACAACTTAAGTGCCCTAGGGGTTCTTCAGGGTGCTGAATCCATATATAGAGTCAAAAACCAAATTTAAGTAACACAAATCAAGATTTCACCTCAAATCAAAAACCAAATTTAAGTAACACAAATCAAGATTTCACCTCAAATTTATGATTCTAGCACCGGAAAGTCCAAAAAGTCGCACTATAAACAACTCCAAAAAAAATATTGTTGCCATTCAAAATGCAGATTGCTTACTTCATTTCATGTAATGGGAGGGTGGATTCATTTTTTTTACAGAAGGGGGAGGTAGACCTCTTCAACCAATCGAAGCCAAACCTTGAATTAATTAAAAGAGGAGTTTTTTTCTTTTTTTCTTCTTTCTTTCTTTCTTTTTTAAGTTTTGAGAATTTTTATGAGTCACACAAAATTGTTTATGTAACTACTACATATTATGTTTTTGTTGTGGAATCTACTATAATTAATTGTTTGTGTGATTTTCAAGAGACAACTCTTGATCCAAGACTCATAACTTATGCTGAATTAGACACTCCATTTTCCTTATCTCCATCAAAATCTAAATTAGAATATCCAATCAAGATAAAGATGAGGTCAAGATAAAGATGAGGTCATCTACCTGTGTATATTTGAGTCTAAAGTCTAGAGTTCATTTCAAGTACTTTAGAACTCTTTTTCTAGCAGATCAATGTCCTTCACAAGGCTTTTTCATAAACTTGGAAAGGATTTCAACAATAAATGAAATATTTGATCTAGTAGTGGTGAGGTAGATAAGACTTCCCACAAGTTGTTTGTGCCAGTTGCATCCTCAAATTCATTTCTTTCTTTAGATGTGAGCTTCAGATTTTGTTCCATTGGAGTGGATAAAGGATTGCATTCAGTCATGTCAAACTTGTTCAATAATTCTACCATGTACCTCCTTTGAGAGAGGAATATATACCTTAGATGTTGGGTCACTTCAATGCCCAAGTAATAGTGAAGGTGTCCCAAATTTTTCATCTCAAATCATTTCTTTAACTTTGTGTTTATGGATGCAATATGGTTTTCATTATTCCTTGTTATCAATAGATCATCTACATACACCACAAGATAGACAGTAGTTTTGCAAACTTTCTTAACAAATAGAGTTGCATTATCGTGATTAAAATGTTTGAAATTCAATTTCATCTTAGTCAATTTTTCATACCAGGCTCGCAATGTTTGTTTTAGGCCATATAAGGATTCAATGCTTTTGCATATTTTATGTTTTTGTCCCTTCACAACAAAGCCTTCTAGTTGAGACATGAATACATTTTCTTTTGAGTTTCCAATCAAGAAAGCAATTTTTACATCCATCTGATGGACTTTCCATCTATTTTAAGTTGTCAAAGCAAAGAGAGTCTAAATGGTGGCCCATTTTGTTGTGGGGGCAAATGACTCTTCATAATCGACACCTTCTTTATGTGCAAATCCTTTTGTTACCAGCATTACTTTGTGCCTATCAAGTGAGCCATTTGATTTATGCTCGTTCTTGTAGACCCACTTGTAACCAATAGGCTCAGTTCCAAATGGAGGGTGCACTAGCTTCCATGTTCCATTCTTTATGAGAGCATCATACTACTACATTTATTCTTTCCATTCATCATGAGAAGCAACTTCTTTAAAGGAATTTGGTTCAAAATTAGTAGGCAAATCCAATTCACAGTCATATGAGACATCCCTATCATCAACAAAATCAGAAACATCTACATCACCTCCATTTTGTCTGGTGGAACTTCTAGTTCCTATCTTTTCAACCACATCAAAGTGAACATTTTCAAGTGTTTTAGTGAGCCATTTTGGGGGACCTTTCTGAGATGGAGACTACGCTGATTATTGAGATGGGGTTGCATTAAGATTTAACTTTGCAATCCTCTCAATCATATCACTCAAAGGGTCTTTCTTATTTGAAAAAAGTGGCAATGACTTTATGAGGGGAGACAATGCTTCAAAAGGAGATTCAATAGAATGATCCAAGATAGGGATCCTGTTAAAATTGGAAACTAGGGCCAAATTCCACTTTGGGACAACTCATTTGATGGAGATGATGATTGCATTGGATTCATGTTTTCAAGAGGTCTAAGATTGATATAAAGATCATCTCATTTGGACAAGCAGAAGTGTGATTTTGAATTTATTCTCTCACATGTGCAAATTGTTCCGGTCGGCCTCAGCTTAGTGTATGTTCAAAAAACCCAATGGATGTGTCTCTTCACCCACAAAAAGGTGTATAAATAGAAGAGACCTCACACCTCATTTGGACACCAATAACTCACACATTCTTCTCTCTCTTCATCAGATTGGTTCGTACAACTTGGGCATCTTCTCTCTCACACACACGTGTGGCTAGGAGGACAGATTTTCTGGGCTAAAACAGAACCGAAATTTCAGGCTATTGACCAGCGTTTACCAAGGTACTGAATTTGACTACGGTTTTAAGGGCAGAATTTTTCTTTCTTGAGGCCGCATTGACCGCAAGGTTGACTGTAGTTTGACTGAGTTTGACCAAAGTTTGTGAGATTTTTTTGCATTGATTTTGACCTTTCGGGAGGTTGAATTGGACTGTCATTGACCGAGCTTCAAAGGAGGTGTTTTTTTGTTGATTTGACCAGTGTTGAATTTATGGTTAGGGCTAAAGTTTTCATGCAGAATTTGGCAGGGTTGATTTGTCTTTGTATTGGGCTAGTCTATTTGAATTTTGTACTCTCTCTCTATTGAACTATTGAATAATAAGAAGAAGATTTAATCAAAGGGTTTTCTGCACATTCAGGTTTTTCCTTGGGCTCCGCCAAATCTGGTGTCCTCTTGTCTTAGCTTGTCTTCTGCCTTTATTTTATGTTTTATCTACATTCAATGTCAATGTGATTAATGGTTAATGTGATTGCTACTGGAAATAATTGGAAATTATTATTAGGCTGCTAAGGAACATTGAAGTAAATTGTTTTAAGCATAGAACATACCATTTTTATCTAAAATTAACAAATCCCCCTTCAAGATGTGGAATCTCGTTATCAAATTCATGATAATTTGCTTCATGATTGAATCTATCCAAACGATCAAGTTGTCACTCAACAATATTTTCAGTCTTGGAAGATTAAAGAAAAATCACATCTCTAGATAATATAAGCTTCTTATTTACCTCGTTGTAGAGACAATACGCTTTGGTGGTATTTGAATACCCCAAGAAGATGCATTTTCGACTCCTTATGTCAAGAATGCTTCTCTGTTCCTTACGAATCAAGGCATGCAGGTGGAACCAAAGATCCCGAGATGCCTTACCAAAGGAATGTGGCCATACCACATTTCATAAGGAGTCTTGTTTTTGAGAGCATGAGATGGAAATCTATTTTTTATATATAATGCACATAGAACTGCGTTAGCCCAAACCATCACTTCACATTTTTTTTAAAACATCATTAAGTGAACCATATTTAAGATAGTCACGTCCATTCTTTTAGTGACAACATTTTGTTGAGGATTGTATGGAACAATTTTTTGATGTAGAATCCCATTTTGGTGAAGATAGTTTTCAAATTCGTTAGAAGTATATTCATTTCCATTATCAACACGAAGAGAGCCAATATGTGATTATGCATCATTTTCAATCCATGCATGAAAATTTATGAAAGTTTCAAAAGCTTCTTATTTACTTTTCAACAAGTATACCCAACACATCCTAATGTAATTATCAATAAAATTCATCATATATTTATTTCCATTTGCAGAAGGTTCAAACATAGGGCCACACAAATCAGAATGAATCAATGCAAGATTTCTACATGCTTTGGAAGCAAAATCAAAATGGTTATTTTCTATGTCTTCCTAAGATACAAGCATCACATTGCTTCAGTTTCCTTGGAATACTTGGAAAACTAGAAACACCATTCCTCTTCAACAAACAAATATTGTCATAATTAAGATGTCAAAAGCTTGCATGCAATAGAAGATTAGATGCCAATGTACCTCCATTGTACTGAGAATTGTATGTAGAGTTTTATGCACGAGCAGATGTTCCTTGTAGCTTCAACAGTCCTTCGTTTATTTCAATCATGACAATTGTGTTGTATGATGCTTTTCCTATCTCAACTTTTCTATATGTTGGAGCCCAGAAAGTTTTTTTGTTTAATTTTGTGAAGTATGAGACTGCGCAGGAGGATTGAGGAGCATGGAAGGTATGGATGGCACGCAACACAGGGATAATGCAAGAGGTAAGGCGCGGTGCATCTGGACGTCGTACAGGGAGAAGGTAGTGGTACTCGAGGATAAGAGGTGCATGCGAGGAAATATTAACAGTTAGGATTTTGTAGCATGGTGGAGCCGACAAAGGATGTCATGGAAGGAAGGAGGCTAGAGATATTTTGTAGGAGAAGGAGGAATAGCATAGTGGAGCAGTTCAGTGGGAAGATATTTTGAAGGACCGTTAGTATGCATGGGCCAGCTTAAGGATGGGATCAGGAAATATCCCAACGTTTTGCAGGACAACTGAAGTGATAAGGTAGAGGGCCGAGAAGATTCAAAATGTTTAAAATTTGGATAGCAACGGTCAGTATTTGTCATTAAAATAACAAAGGAAAAATATACTTTGTCAAACATACAAGTCAACCTTAGAAATTATTCAAGTTTGCCCCATTAGGGCTAATTATCCCATGTCAAACTCATATAAATTAGGCATCGTTGGCACTCATTTGGACCACCAACCAAAAAAAGTTTGATATGCAATTCTCCAAGATAATCACCACACGTGCAAAGGATAGGAAAGACTCTTTTAATCTGTGTTGACTTTTATTTTGGAGTTGCATTGACTACATTGACTTGGGCATCTTTGGCACTTGTTTGACTTCTGCTCAGATCATCATGGAAGGTTGAATATCTCTAAAGTTTGTTGACTAAAGTTGACTATAATTTCGCTCTTGTGATTGGGACATTGACGAACATTGACTGCACTCAAAGGCCATTGATTTGACCGAGACTTCTTGACTAGTGTGTTTATTTTTCTGTGGTTAATTCAGGACCGAATTTCGGCCTCTCATCTTAGTCACCTCAGGGCCAAATTTTGGCCTCATTGTGCAAACTCTCACAATTGATCAAAAGTTGTATTTTCTCCCTCTTGTTGACTAGTTTTGACTGGGAGGTCACACTTGGATTTATTGGAATATTCTTGATGTACTTTTGATGGACAAAATATCTCTCTCATAAGGAAAGATTTTTTGGTTTTCCCCTTGTGGGTTTTGCCCTAGCTGTGAGCCTAATTCTTGGTGTCTCTTGTCTATTGTTCATTGATTATTGTGATCTCTATTTACTACTCTTATTGAATGGTTGAAATTTTTTATGTATAGCTACTCGACGATAGAAGTGTAGAGAAAGAATTGATTGCATCATTAGAAGTAGTTATCAATTGTGAAAAAATATTCTAGTCCTAGCTACACTAGAATTTCAACATGGTATCAGAGATTTGGTAACGGAAAAAGAGCAGAAAGATCATCTTGAAGAGCATTTGAAGGGCATCTAAAAGGCACTTTAAAGAGTTTTGGATTATGTCCTCTATTGTGATTAGGCAATCTTTATCATGAATTCCTTCATAAAGACTGAAAGCAAGCTTGAAGGAGCTACTAACTACAGGGCATGGAAGGCCAAGGTTGAAATAATTCTTGAAATGAACAAAGTTTTGGGAATTGTCACAAGTAAAGTTATTGAACTATCTAATCAAGATGGAAAGGAGAAGTTTCATGATCATATTTTGGCAAGAAGCATTATATTAAATTCTGTTAGGGATCATCTGATTCCCTATATCGTTGAACATAAGATGGCCAAGGCTATGTATGATGTTATTATTGGATTATATACCATTAACAATGTGAATCAATCCATCAATATAAAAGGACATCTTTGTAATATCAAGATGACAAAGAATAGCATAGTGGCATCATATTTTGTCAAGATATCTCAAATAAGAGACCAACTCAAAGCCATTGAAGAAGAAGTTTTTGATAAGGAATTGGTAGTTGTAGCCTTGGGTTGTCTTCCTAGATTTTGGGATTTGTTTGCATCAAGTATTAGTGCAAGGTAAAATGCTCCAACCTTTGACAAGCTATGGGAAGCATGTACTCAAGAAGAATCAAGACTCCTTTCTAGAGGAGACATTGAAGATCCAAGTATAGAAGGATTTGCAACCCATGCTAAGGGAAATAAGAAGGAACCAAATTTTGGCAAGTTTCAAAGAAGTGTTGGTGAAAAACAAGGTCTTAGGTCTACTCCAAAGAAGGAATCTATTTCTCAAAGAAGACCTCCTCCTCCCTCTAAAGATAGAAGATATAGAAATGACACATCAATTGTTTAATGTTTTCATGTTCAAGCCGATGGCCACTATCAAGCTCATTGTCCTCAAAAGAATCAAAGAGATGACTATGAAAGGAATGATGATTGTAAAAGGAGAGGAAGGCATCAAAGAGGAGGCATAAGAGACATGATTCTGAATTTGAATACTCATTTTATTCTGCTCTTACAGGTTCCATTGAAAGTCATGATGAAATTTGGCTTGTGGACATTGATGCTTCTAGGCACATGACAGGAAGTTGTGAACATCTATTGAAATTGACTAAAAAGAATATTACTCAAAAGGTTGAGCTTGGAGATAATGGAAAATATGAATTCGAGGGCATTGGCACGTCATCCTTCCAATTGGAACTTGGAGGTAATGTATCTATTAACAATATTTTATATGTACTTGGTTTGAAGAAAAATTTATTGTCCATATCATCTCTTGAAGACAAAGGATATAGAGTTGCTTTTGTTGATGGACAAGTCTTAGTATGGAAGAAAAATGCATCATTTGAAACTACTAATGTCATTGGGGTACGAATTGGAGGACTATATCATCTCCTTGGTTGCTCAATCCAATCTCTTCTACACAACACTATTGAACTTAATGAGATTTGGCATCGAAGATATGCTCATATGCAAAACAAAGCTTTGGGAAGATTGATTTTTTTTTAAAGGTGTACGTGAACTTAAAACATACCATGATGGAGTATGGAAAGGATGTTCCCTTGGGAAAAATTTTAAAGGAAGATGCACTAGCAGTGATAGTAGATCCAAAGGAATATTGGATCTTGTGCATTCTGGTGTTTGTGGGCCCATGCCTGATAAAACCTTGGGTGGATGCTTGTATTATGTATCTTTCATTGATGATTATTCTCGCAAAACATGGATATATCTCTTAAAGACCAAGGATCAAGTATTTGAGAGGTTTTGTGAATTCAAATCACAAGTTGAAAATTTGACAAAGAGAAGAATCAAGACTCTAAGATTCGACAATGGTGGGGTATATGTGTCAAATGAATTGATTAATTTTTGCAGGGATGTTGGAATTAAGAGGGAGTTGATAGTTCCCTACTACCCCAAACAAAATGGTATTGTTGAAAGAAAGCACAAAACTAGTATGGAAGTTGTTAAAGCTATGCTTTAGGATCAAGAATTGCCTATGTTTCTTTGGGGAAAAGCTACAAGGATTGTTGTCTACGTTCAAAACCGATGCCCACATCATATTTTGGATTACAAGACTCCTGAAGAAATATTTATAGGTGAGAGACCAAATGTTGAACATTTAAGAATCTTTGGTTGTCATGTTTTTGTTCATGTGCCCAAAGAGAAAAGGACAAAGTTGGAACCATCAAAGAAGAAGGGTACTTTTGTTGGCTATAGTGAGAATTCAAAGGCCTTTAGGGTTTATATTCCAGGACAATGATATATTGAGACTTGCAGGGATGTTATTTTTGATGAGGATGTTGCATTTTAAAAGTCCAAGGGTTCACATTTGGACTCTGGTGATGAAGTATAGGTAGCTCCAAAGAATGTGGAATCAAGATCTAAAGAACCTGAACCTATGAATGAAGCCCCACATGAAGAAGACATTGATCATGAACTTGTTGAGCCTACAAAAGATCCTATAGCTAATATAAGAAAGAGACATGTCTGGATAGAGAAAACATCGAAGGAAGTTGAACATCATGTTGTTGCTCATGGAACTTTCAGGGAGAGCAAGAAGCCTAAGAAGTATTATGGTTATACAACCTTGATGTGCAAGATCATTGAGTCTAAATCATCTTCCTATGAAGAGGTTTTTGAAGAACAAGTATGGAAATATACGATGACTGAAGAATATCAATCCATATTGAAGAACGATGTTTGGGAAATCGTGCCTAGACCTGAAGGGAAGTCTGTTGTGTCTTCAAAATGGATCTACAACATAAAACATGTTGTTGATGGAAGTGTTGAAAAATACAAGGCTAGATTTCTGGCTCGTGGATTCTCCCAAAAAAAGGGAGAGGATTATGAAGACACCTTTTCTCTCGTTGCGAGGTATGCATATATTACATCTGTTATTGCTCTTGCATCTATTGCAGGTTGGAAGTTACATCGAATGGATGTCAAAACAACTTTTTAGAATGGGTTCATTGAAGAACAACTCTATATTGAACAACTTCAAGGTTTTGAGGTCCATGATAGAGAGACATGTGTTTGTAAATTGAAGAAGGCCATGTATGGCCTGAAGTAGGCCCCTCATGCATGGTACTCCCACATTGATGGTTACCTAGTAAGTCTTGGCTTCAAGAAGAGTGATACTGATCTGAATCTATATTTCAAAGTTGTTGAAGGTGAATGCCTAATATTGCTATTGTATGTAGATGATTTATTTCTGGCATGAGCCAAAGTATTGATTGTCTAGTGCAAGAGGGAGATGGTTTCTGAATTCAAGATGAAGGATCTTGGTCTCATACATTATTATTTGGGATTGGAAATTTGGAAAAAACTTGATGGGATCTTTGTAGGCCAAGGAAAGTACATTGTTTCTATTCTTTAGAAATTTGGCCTAATGGACTGTAATTCCATGGACACTCCTATGGTGACGAATTTGAAGAAGATCCGAGACAATGATTATGATTTAATTGATCCAACTATGTATTGGAAATTGATTGGCTTGCTGAATTATCTTGTGAACACTACTTGATATTTGTTATGTAGTGAATACATTGAGCTAATTCTTGGTTGAGACTCGTCGTGTACATTGGGTGGCAACTAAACACATATTGAGATATTTGTGAGGTACCATTGAGTATGGTATGATGTATGCTTCCAATGGGGAATGGCAACTGTAAGGTTTCTCTGATGTTGATTGGGTTGGTAGCTCTAATGATAGAAAGAGAAATGATATTGTTTTAGCTTGGGTTCCAACATGGTTTCTCGGTCTAGCATAAAATAGAACTCTATTGCTCCGAGTATAGCTGAACTTGAATACATTGCTTCTAGTTCAACCTGTTGTGAGGCTATATGGTTTCGAAATTTATTCTCTGATTTGTTTGATCAAATGTTGGAGCCAACTATTATATATTGTGATAATCAAAGTTGTGTAAAGTTATCTAAGAACCCAGTGTTCCATGACAGATTAAAGCACATTGATATCAAATATCACTACATTTGGAATATTGTCTAGAGAGGAGTTGTGAGGCACGAATATGTTCCTACTAGTGAGTAGGTTGTTGATGCGTTGACAAAGCCCTTGTCTCAAATGAAGTTTGGTTATTTTAGAGAACAACTTGGAGTTGTTTAGAACCCCTCTCTGAGAGAGAGGGTGCACTGATTACATAGCATCATATTATGGACCATCTCCTGTAGGTTGTGTGTTGTGAGACCTTGTGGTCCGGGAGATGTATTGTCAATTCCTCCTGTAGGATATGTGTTGTGTTACCTTGTGGTCTTGGAGATGTATTGTTGATTCCTCTTATAGGTTGTGTGTTGTGAGACCTTGTGGTCCAAGAGATGTATTGTTGATTCCTCCTTTAGGTTGTGTGATGTGAGACCTTGTGGTTCGGGAGATGTATTGTTGATTCCTCATGTAGGTTGTGTGCTATGAGACCTTGTGGTCTGAGAGATTTTTTGATTTGATGAATCCTCCCTTAGGTTGTGTGTTGTGAGACCTTGTGGTCTGGTAGATGCTTTGAGATGGATGTGATGTATATTTCCTTATGATGAGATTGAGAAACAGAGAGACTTGGATTATGGTCTCTTCCTTAAGATATGGGATGTGAGACCTGTGAACTAGTCAAGAAGATTAATCTTGAGAGAGAATGAAAAACTACCTCCCTAGCTAAGAGGGAGTGTTGAAAATTTGGACAACAATGATCGGTATTTTTCATTAAAATCATGAAGGAACAATTTACTTTGTCAACCCTACAACTTGACCTCATAAATTCTTCTAATTGGCCCCATTAGGGCTAATTAGCCCATGTCAAACTCATATAAATTGGGCATCGTTGGGACTCATTTGGACCACCAACCACAACAAGTTCGATTTGTAATTTTTTGACACAATCACCACACATGCGAAGGACATAAAGGACTCTTTTAATCTGCATTGAATTTTCTTTGGGAGTTGCGTTGACTGTATTAACTTGGGAATCTTTGGCACTTGTTTGACTTATTTTCATATCATATTCGAAGGTTGAATATATCTAAAGTTTGTTGACTACATTTGACTGTAATTTCGCTCTTGTGATTGGGACGTTGACCAACATTGACCTCACTCAAAGACAAATGATTTGACCAAGACTTCTTGACTCATGCATTGACTTTTATATGGTTAATTTAGGACTGAATTTGAGCCTCTCATCTCAGTCACCTCAAGGCTGAATTTTGGCCTCATTGTGCAGACTCTCACAATTGATCAAAAGTTGACTTTTTTCCCTCGTGTTGACCAGTTTTGACTAGGACTCTATTGAGGTCAAATTTAGATTTATTGGAATATTCTTGATGTACTTTTAATGGATAGAATCTCTCAATCATAAGGAAAGAACTTTGGGTTTTCCCCTTGTGTTTTTTGCCTGGATGTGAGCCTAATTCTTAGTGTCTCTTATCTATTGTTCATTGCTTTTTGAGATCTCTATTTACTTATATTATTGAAGAATTGAATGGTTGAATTTTTCATGTATAACTACTTGATGATTGAAGTGTAGAGAAAGAATTAATTGCATCATTAGTGTTAAACACACATGGACAGCAAGAGCAATATGAAAGATAAAGCATGTGAGTACATTTTTTATTAACAATTGATATACATTTATAGTATATGTGGTGACCGTTGGGTTTCACATCCCAAGTTCCCTTGGACTCCTTTTGTCCATTCGGCTTCCACACTAACCCATTGAGGATTAGGTGTCCAACATTCCCCCCCTTAATCCGAAGGGTTATGTATGAGTCCAAGAAGAGAGTTGTGATACAAAATGTGCAAAAATGCATGGCAGCACTAGGTTGAATGTGCTCTCTGAAATGTTAGTATAAAGGGCGGTGGTTTAGGGATGGCCACCAACACTGGAACGCTTAGTGCAGTTCCTGGAACTCTTCCAAAGCTGGCAAGAAGCTGGAGTCTTCTGCTAGAGGAAGTGCTCCTATTGTTTTAAAGAGGGAAACCTTCAACCATAAAAAGGGAGGTCTCACCCTGCATAAAAGGTAAAACTTCAACCTGAAAAGGGAAGTCTCAAACTGTGATGGTTTAAGGATGACCAACAACTCTGGAATGCTTAATGCAATTCCTGGAACTCTTCCAAAACTGGCAAGAAGATGAAGTCTTCTGCTAGAGGAAGTGTTCTCAATTTTGTTCGCGGAACTCTTCCAAAACTGGCAAGAAGCTGAAGTCTTCTGCTAGAGGAAGTGCTCCAGATTGCCAACTGAAGGCATGTTCATGCATCTTTGTCTCTGGCTACAACTTTGAAACTGGTGTGGCAGGTTGTGGCTCAGGCTCACTTGATGTGACTTTGAAGCTTGTAGATGACCATCATTCCCCCCCTATCAGATACAAGGTGAGCTGATGAAGAAAAATCAACTTCAAGACTGTTCAATACTCTGGAACAAGTTTTGACATGTGATTGGAATATCTTCTTGGTTGTTGATGCCCATTGCCAAGAAGCGATCCGTCCAAGATGAATCTTTGTTCCTGCAGGACGTTTGTTTTTGAAGTATCTGTGTGAAGAATGGGTGGTTTTATGACAGTTCTTACATGGATGAAGATCAAAACAGTGATCCTTCAAATGGCCAACTCAGTCATAGTGTTGCCATTTCACAATCTGTTGTTGTTGCTGTGGAAGAGGAGCAGAATATGGAACAACTGGATGTGAACTGTCTTGAAGGAATCCAGTGCTCTGAAACTGAATGGGATTTGAGTAGTCTCGAATATGAAAGGACAAGTCCTTCTCATATCCGAGACCAATTATGTGTTTGTTCTAGCTTGTTCCCAAGGTCTGATGATGGGCTTGGGAAGTGCAGACTGAGTTTCTGCATCTGCATGTACAACTGCTGCTTTATTGGTTACTGGATCTGAATGAACTTCAACAATATTGTCTTGCTATTTATGGGAGTCTGTTTCATTGTTCTGAATACAAACAGGTTCAGAATGAATCCTCTATTTTAATTCTTCTTGTTGTAGCTGAGATTCGAGCTACAAAAAATAAATTTTCTCTTGTGCATTTTGTAGACAGACCTAAATGTCTGTGAGAGAAACTTTGCTGTTTTTTAATGTATCATGAGTAGTAGACAATATCAGAGTTTTGAGGAACTCTAATACTTCATTGGTTCTGGCCATTTTTTCTTCAATTTCAGATTTAAACCTTAAAAACTAATCACAACTACTACTCAATGCAGAAAAGTAATTCCCACTCACAGTTCACAACAATATCCTTTATAAATGTGTAGCAAATGATCAATGTGCAACCAAAAAGCACCAATTACAATCCATTACATAAAAAATAAGAGTTTACTCATGACCAACATTATGTTCTGATAATACAACTAACTAAACTTTTCTCCACAAAAGATTATTTTATTTGTCAAAACAATGACAACCTTTATACAACCCACCAAACTCTTATGCAGTAGTCGAATCAAGGAATCAATGCATATATATGTAGACAAAAACTATAGTGACTTTTAAATACAATGCCACAACTGGGGCAGCAGCAACTGCAATCTTGCTTGGATCCTTCAAATACTCCTTCACTTTCAAAGCAGAAATGGTGGCTATCAAAACTTCAACAACTATAGCACCATGTCATGGATAGGACATGAATGCTCATATATAAATGCTTTGACTAGGGTACAAACAAATATTCTCTGATCTAGCCACTTTCTTCAAAGAAAACAATAGTCCACTGTAAGAAACCCAACCGGAATAACTAAGAGAAAACCACAAAGAGTCTTGAGTTTGTATGGTTTGGTATACTGTAGTATTTTAACAAACAATTTGTGTATCAAATGTTGTAGGTGCATTCCTTATTGTTGGCTCATGTAAATACATAATATGCTCAAACAAATACTTGTGGAAGAACTTCAAAATATTAATTTGATATCAACTTTAGACCCAACAAGCATAAATAATACTAATAACAAGTGTAGCAACCACATACTTCTTCACTCTTCACTAAAATACATGTTCAGAATTTACACAATGATGTTGTAGATGCTAGCAGCCATTTAACTATTTTAATAGATAAAGGGGAGAGCTAGTACACAATCTCATAAACCTCGGAACCAGGAAATAATCATGAAACTATTGATCTTCAGTTCAGCAGCAAGCAACCACGGCCTCATGGGTTTCATATAGCCAACACATCCTCTTTTGAAATAGTGACCATGTTCAGAAAAGCCATGCAATAGGCATTTGGAGGTAGCTTAAAACAATCTTCCTCAAGCAAGGAGTCTTTTATGGCCACAAAATTCCTTATAATTGAAATCTTGACGCAACAGCAGAGATTAATTCTTTCTTTTCTTTTAACACTAAGCTATTAATAAAATGAGTTCTAATTCAAATGCGAAATCCATGCTCTAAGAGTTATATCCATTCAATGCAACAACAATGATTCCAAGCTCTAGAGTCAAGTTACCTTCTACCAAATTCTAAGAGAGCATTTTGCAAAGTAAGCAGGGTCATCAAATTTAGGTGGCACCACATGGCTTGTGCCACAGTTAAGTTCAAATTCAAATTTTACTTCCTATTTTTAGTTGAGGGATTGACTAAAATAGGAATCCATCTCGAACTGCTAAAAATAGAATGCTATTTTTAGCACTTCCATTTTTCATTCCCTGTTGCTCAATCCAGCACTGGTAACCCAACTGCTATTATTATCACTTCTATTTTTAGCATTTCTTGTTGCCATTTTCAACAGGTGATATCGGATGTTGATATGCTTGGACCAATCATGAAAAACTAGATTCTCAAAGAGTTTAATACAAATATGATTGTCACAGTAAATCATTGTAGGATCCATCTACTGACCAAACAACCCAATAAGGATCTTCCTCATCCAGATAGCCTCACAAGTTGCTTGACTAGCAGCCATGTACTCTGCTTCTGCCGAACTGAGTGTAACAGATCTCTGCTTCCTGTTGTACCAAGAAATTGTTGTTGAACCAATACTAAAGATTCTCCCTAATGTGCTCTTCCTATCGGATAGACTCCTTTCCCAATATGCATCTGTGAAGCCTTGAAGATTCACTCCCTTTATCTATTTTCACCAAAGACCAAACTGAGTGGTGCCTTTGAGGTATCTCAACACATGTTTAGTTTCATTCCAATAGATTTTGGTTGGCTTAACCATTGCTTGACTAAGTTGGTTAACTTCAAAACATATGTTTGTTCGTGTGTTCACCAAATAGATAAGTGAACCCACAAACTTCCTGTAAATAGTAGCCTCCACTACTTCACCTAAGGTAGCATCTTCCTTCCTCCAATTACCTATTAGAGGAGTCTTCATGGGTTTTTTGATATCCATATGGAACTTCTTCAGTATCTCGTTGGTATACTTTTGTTGAGAGGTAAATAGTTCCTCATCTCCTTGCCATAATTCCATACCAAGGAAATAATGCACAAGCCCTAGGTCCTTCATCTTGAATTCTCTTACAAGGTCCTCTTTGCAAGATTTTACCAGCTTATCATCACCATTTATAATTAAATCATCGAAATATAATACTATAATTAATAATTTACCTTTAACCACAATATGGTAAAGGTTTGCATCTTCTTCACTTTTGGTGAAGCCCAACCTAGTGAAATAATTTTCAATCCTGGTGTACCAAGAATGGGGTACTTGTTTCAATCCATACAACACTCAATTGAGTCTAAACACATGCGACTCTTTGTTGAAGGTCTCAAATCCTTCCGATTGCTCAATGTACACCTCTTCTTCAATCACACTGTTGAGGAATTTTGTCTTTACATCCATATGATGTATCTTCCATCCCATCTCTGTCGAAAGTGCTAGAATAGATCTAAATGAAGATTACCTTGCTACTGAATCAAATGTCTCCTCGTAATCAATTCCATCCACCTAAGAGAACCCTCTGGCCACAAATTTGGCCTTGTGTTTCTCCACACTCCCATATACTTATTTCTTTACCTTGTAAAGTCATTTGGAACTCACCACTAACTTGTTTGTTGGCCTTGGGACCACTTCCCAAACAATGTTTCTGATAATGGAGTCATACTCCTCAACCATGGAATCAATCCATATTGGTTGTTGCATTGCTTCCTTGAATGAGGATGGCCCATTCTCTACACTCTCGCTCATCAGAGCCATGTAGCTAGTGTACCAATCTAGAGACCTCCTCTACCTACAATGTAATTTGGTTGCTCCCATATTCTCTCTAGCATAATGCATTAATCTTTCAGCCTATATGGTGTGCTTCCTTCCATATTTAGAAGTTTCTGCATGAGTGGCTGCCTCCACTCTCTAATCCTCTACATGTGGTTGCTCCACATCATCATGAGGTTCTTCCTTTATAGCTAAAATCTCCTCTTCTCCATGCAACTGAAGCTCCCTTTCAAGGGAACATCTCATGGCCTTCTCTTCATCAAACTTCACATCTCTACAAACCACTATCATCCTATGAGATGGCAGGTACACTCGATAGTTTTGAGGTGTATAAGTGTGTCACAACCATGGTTAAAAATCCATGTAAGAATATATAAGACCACGGTCATGGGACACGTATTCCAAGTTGAATGTTGGGAAAAACATCCTAGTGGGTGTTCAATTCGGTTATTGTGGCTAAAAGAAATTAGCAAAGGAAATGGCAAAGAATTTGGAAAGGCATGATGCATTTATTGGCATTTTATTTATTAAAATAATGTAAATTAGGAGAAAAGGAAGGTGAAAGGTCACAGGTTGCTTGTGAGGAGGAAAGTGAAGGAAAATAATGGAAATTGAAGAAAATAGAGCCCTCATTAATAAAAAGGATTTTGAGGATTAATGGGTAGGCTTGGTCAGTGAAGCTTAGTCAGTTCAGTTTTGGAGTTCTCTCTCTATTCTCTCTCTCATACTCTTGGATACTTAGAGAATTCTTGGAGCAGTCTTGGAGAGTGTGGAATACTTGGAGTTTTGGATCTAGAAGGAAAAGAAAGAGCTAGAAAGTGCAAAGAGGACATCAAGATGAGCAATTACTATGGGTGTTGATTGCAGGTACCAAGCTTCATATATGTTTTCCTCACTAGTTTTGGCATGCATAGTTCATGCATGTGGTTTTTTGGTCGTGATCTGTCACTGGCATGGAGGATTTCCTAGATTGACAGTGGATTTTCCTAGCCTTTCCATTTCCTGGATAGCCATGGTGGTGTGGGTCTGTTTCTTTTTTTTTCTAGTTGGTTCTCATGTTTCCATTAGCTTGGGTTGAGTTATTAGTTCCTGGAGCCTTGGTTGGACAAACACTCTGGAGCCCTGTAACAACTTGGGTTGAGTTACTAGTCCTGGAGCCTTGGTTGGACAAATGCTTTGGAGCCCTTGGCAGGTTGAGTTACTAGTCCTAGAGCCTTGGTTGTAAAAATGCTCTCGAGCCCAGTATAAGTTATGGGTTGAGTTACTAGTCCTGGAGACTTGGTTGGAACAAACACTCTGGAGCCCTGGAAGGCTTGGGTAGAGACCAATCTGATGATGGTTTTTTGATGTCCGACCATGAGGCGAAATCATGGTTTGATGGGTTGGGGTGGTGGGCCTTCGGAAGCCCTGGATGGTTTTGGATTGATGTGTTTTATGAGATCCCACATTCATGCTTCGAATATGGCATGCGGGTGAATGGCTGAAGAGATATTTGGTTGAACCATTCTATGGTTGGGTGGAACGTGGTAGTCCCATATCAGGTTGGATTTTGCATCATTAATATGATTTTATTTCTCCTTGTTATCTCATGAGTGTTATACTACTTTATATGTGGATTATATGGCTATTGTTTCCTTGGTATTTCTATTGTTATTATGTTGGTTATGAATATTACTATGATAGTGGCTCCCATCATAATTTTACTTGTATGTGAATGGACAATGTATCTATGGCCTAATGGATGAAATTGCAACTAAAGTGATAAGGAAACAATGCCTCATAGTGAATCTCAGATAAGTATAATACCCTTATGCTTAGATTTGTCATTTGCACCTGTAGAGTGCGTTGATGCCAAGTGTTTGAAAAAATGTTAGTCCTGGTTGGGGATGGTCAATCCTATTCCTAGAGTTATTTTTTGGTTTATTAGCATTGTCTTCATGTGTTTAATGGATTCTGAAAGTTACGACAAGTTATGGGTAGTGGCCATAATTCTAGGCTTGAAAAGTGCCTTAAAGTCGGACTCTAGCACGGGTCTACTGGAAATAGTCCCTGAACGTAAGAATGTAGGCTTAGCATGGGAGCATCCAAAGGTTAAAAGGTCTAAAACCTCAGTATGACTCAAGGCTTGGTTAGCAGAAAGGTTGGGATGGTTTTTAGGTGTCCTATTTTTGATGTTGAAGGTTTTTATGGTGTTTCTGTCGGTTCCACTTCCTTAACATGACTTAGGAGGTCGAATCATATCATAGTAACTTCTCGTCACATGTTTACCCCAGTTGGTCGGTTACTTGGGTAGATGTGGGAGGAGGGTGTTACATAATGTACCCCACAAGTATGCCCAACTTAGTTGTTGGTTCTAGCTTTTTCCTTGCATCCTTGGTAACATGATAGTAGACTGATGAACCAAAGATCCTGAAGTGTGCCACATCTTGTTTCTTACCTGAAAAAGCTTATTCTGGTGTACTCATCCTAAGAATTTGATGAGGACTCTTGTTCTACACATATACAATTGCATTGCATGCTTCAACCCACAAGTGCAATGGTAGGCCCTGATCATGTAACATTGCTCATGTAGCTCCCACAATACTTTTGTTCTTCTTTTCAACCAACCCATTATGTTGTGGTTATGGGATGCCATTAACTCTCATATGCACAAAAGTTATTGAATTCATTTGACACATATTCTCCACCATTATCACTCCTAAGAGATTTAACTTTCCTGCCAGTGTCTTTCTCAACAATTGCTTTAAATTCACAAAATTTAGTGAATGTCTGATCTTTCTTCTACATGAATAAAACCCATTATTTACGTGATAAATCATCTACAAATATTACATAATACGTATGATTGGTCGTGGAGGTTGTCAAGAATGATCCACACACATCTGAGTGAAATATTTCAAAGATCACTTGCGCTCGATTGTCCTTATCATGAAAGGTATATTTGGTGTACTTAACCAATGTACACATTTTTCATGTGTCTCTCTACTCTATTGTACCTGTGGGAAGTCCTATATAAATTTTTTGCATGATCTTCAAAGCTTCGTGGTGTAAGTGACCCAATCTTTTATGCCACAACTTGCCGATGTCTCAGCTCTACACCTCTGCTTTTGTGCTCAAAGCAACACAATCTTCTACATCCAATTTGTAGAGGTTCTTCACCCGAACCCTAATCCACTTCACTTGTCCTGAGGCTACGTGACGAACGAAAGCCTTTCCTTTGCTAAATATCACATTGTAGCCATGGTCCTCCAACATACAAAATGAAACCAAATTCTTCTTCAAACCCAAAATATACATGACATCTTTTAATTTGAGAGGAAAACTAGACTCCCTTTCAAAGGTAACAATACCGATGTCGTCGCACTATACCTCCCATCATCTCCCATTTAGATGTGCATATCTAGGTCCTTCTCCTCCAAGTCATTGAAGAAATCTTTATTGCCAGTTATATGGAATGAGGCTCCAATATCCAGATACCCCACACTACATGTCATTGATGTCACCATGCAAGCGATGAGGATGAAATCCAGCTTGAATTTTGAAGCAAGAGCTTCACCTACCGCTCATCCTGAGGGATTTGTGTTGGCCTTCTTGTGTGGAAACTTTGTGGAAAGTGTCCCAGCTCGTGAAAATGAAAAAATTTGGTCTTCGACATGTCCTTCTTTTTGCACTGACCGAAATATGATTGGGAATGGAATGAGTTCCATTTCCCTTTCTTTGCCTTTGCATCTAAGGCAAAGTTATCCTCATCATCATGTTTGGATGAGGATCCATCTCTGGTGTTCCACTGAATCTCTTCTTGCACCAAGTCATACCACAAACGGTCCCACTCTAGTAGCTTCTCCCTCCCATTTATTGAAGCTTGGTAGCTGTGCCAGCTCTTGGGAAGGCCTATAAGTGCTAGTGTAATCAAATCATCTTCAGCAACTGTAACAATGAAACTTCCAAGCTCATCCCAATATTGGGTGAACTTAGTCAAGTACTTTGGTATTGTGTCTCCCTTCTCCCTCTTGATTTTCCTGAGATTTTCCTTCAATGCCATCTTATTGTGGTCATTGTTGTTTTGGAACAAGTCTATCAAGGCCTTCCACATCACATATGGATTCTCCTTATCATGGAGGTTCGAGACAATATGATCTCGAACTCCTTCTAGGATAATCCTTCACGCCTTTGCTACACATTTTCTCTACTTTTCCAAATCTTGATCATTAGTTTTCGAAGGCTCAGGAATATCTATGTCTATGAATTCCTTAAGCTCGTTGTCTTCCAACACTACCTCCAGCTTGTCCTTCCAAGCAATATAGTTTGAACTACCGTCAAGGGCATATTCGAGTCTCAATCCGTAGAATGATATCTTGTTGGGTCTGAAGTATGATGTTGCAAACATGATTTCACCTAAAAAAGACAAAATCATATTCTCCTCTTCTATAGTGATTTCAGATCCGATACCATGTAGAAATTCCTTCTAGATTTAAACTACTAGTTATAATATTCTAAAACATTATACTTGAATCTACTCTACTTGTCAGCGGAAACAATTAAACGATCGTGAAATGACAAAGGATACAAGACAAATAATTCAATCAACACAACACATAATTATTTTCCAGGGAAAGCCACAACTAAAAACCCTTGCCATTTGTATATTGCATTAGTCAGAAAATATGAGAAGATTACAATGCTTTTGTCAAGCTCGAGCAACCTTTGCACTATCTCTATCTCTCTCACAACTTCCTAAACAAGCCTAGTTCAATACTTAACCAATTTTATGCTTGCCCAAGCCCCTATTTCCTTGCATCGTTTCCTTGGAAATTAGCTCCCTATTAATTAAGGAAATTTCTCAATATGAATTGTGCAATCCTCATAGGTATTCCTCTAACTGAATGCACCACATGTACAATTTGGATGATCATACAACTAATAGTACACTACCCTGAACTCCAATCTCAACTGGGTCTTTCTTAGATCTGACATGCATGAGTTATTTATGAGTGAACCATTAGTTTATTGGTTGATCATTGCAGTAAACACCACACTCCACTATAGGTAGCACCACACTACTAAACCTCCCACTAGTTCTTCCAACAATTAGAACTAGTTTAACTAACTTTAACTCAATTAGATTGAATTGATTAATTACAACTCAAAATAAATTCAACCAAGGCTCCTATAAACTAGGAGACACTCTACATGGCTCTAGTTAGACCCCCAAATCGAAACTAAGCCAACTAACTCAAATTAACTTAGTTAACTTGTACAAGTTGTCTTGTGGTGTGGAATTACAATTTTATTCCCAATTTAAATCAAGGACAAAATTAAGTTAAGATTTTCTTGTTGTATTTTCAACAAAAAGGGTTAAACAAGTTATGGCTACAAAAGAAATTGAAAAATTCCAATAAAGAATAGATGGAGAGAATGCAATTTGGATTTTGGTTATGGCTAAATGTTGTAGATAATATTTTCTTCAACGTGTTTATCGAAAGGCCATTGTAGCAACTAGAATGGGTTTGAAAGGCATCAATAAAATGATATCTAGAAGTTTGTCTTGAATTCACTCCTCTCAAATAAAGTCATGTCAAAGAGACATGGCCATGGTCTACCACCTATTGTTAGAAAATTAAAGAACATGAGATTTAATGGAAATATTATTTGTAAAAAAGCATGGTACAAGATAGATAATATTACTCAAAGCAACTTCTATAACTACCAACATTATTTTCAACATGGACATATCAAAACCATTCATGGTAACACCAACACATGCAAAGAACATGCACACATTGTGGTGGTTAGAGAAATATTACACAAGATTGTAATGGAGAATTATAATTTCTCACTAAACGAAACATGTCAAATTAAAGAAGATGGAAAGTCTACTCCTTTAAGATTGTTTCCTTCAACTTACATAATTTTTTTTTTGTTAAAAGAGATCAATTGGGATCTTCAAAAGCTCAATTACCCATGAATATCATAACTAACAATGAACAAGATCTGAAATACTCATTTTCATGATATGGCATTTTTAAACAACACTAACTTCAATAAATGTAGTGAATTTGTTGTGTTGAAATCACAAATGAAGTCAAAAACTACAAAAGAGTTGGAAGAAAATGTACAAGGTATATTGAAAAAACATAATAAGATTGCTATGTGTGGAATATGTTGCTACTATAACACATAATTATGTCAGAGTTGTTTCCAAAGGAGTATTTTAGCATTATCCATGATAAAATGGATAAAACAAAGACTCCAATCGCAAAGATATGTGTCAAACCAAAATCTAATGTAGGAACAAACTTAGGTTTATCATTGACAACTATGTTAACACATGGGCATAAAAAAGGAGGTTTTTATTATCTCTCCCTAGCATTTGTACATATGGGATCACAATTTACTATTACATGCCATGTAAAGTGTTCAAGGGACTTGGAAGACTTGTACCATGATATGTATGGTGATTTAATTTATTAGTGGAAGTTCAAGAAACTCCATTTTAAATGCATTAATTAACACTTGTATTTACTCAAAATGTAAAGTGTACAAGGATGATTTTATATCTCATGGAAGACCAAGAAATCATAATGTTGATTTTAAACTTCTTCCTCCACAATTGTTGTTACAATTGGATAATGCAACAAGTGATAATAATGTTGGAAATAATACTGAGAGGGGGGTTGAATCAGTATTATCTGGTCAATTATTTTATTTTTCAAACCTAGAACATATATGCTACTTCAGTTAGAGAAAACTGCGTATATATGCAACTACAGATAAGGAAACCTGTGTATACCATATAGACTTATAATTTA
>APFE031637492.1:0-42264 GCA_000404065.3 Pinus taeda
TCCTTAAGAAGCATGGAAAATGTAATAATGGAAGAAATAATGGCTCTATTGTAGAGATGATGTCTAGGAAGAAAAAGAAACTAAAAGGAAAAAGAGAAGGAAAGAAGAGAAACCATTATTGTAGATGGAAAGCAATGAGAATAAAATTGAAAGGCAAGAGTAAGGAGACATTGGAAAGATGGTAGTGTCTCTATAGTTATATACTATAAAACATGATAACCTGACCCAACATCTTTGTGAGGTGACTAAAAAATAGAGGGGATAACGATTGGCACTACGTTGGAAGAATTCATCTTAGGTTAAGCCCTACACAAGACAACAAGTTGGAGAAAGCCCATCAATAGGGAGAAGACTGAGGATGTAAGAGATATTATTACTATTTTTTTAAAATATACTAGCAATAAAAGTCTCAAGTTGGCCCAATAAAGTCTCATTAGAGATGAGACTTCACTCAATGTGGTAAACATGAACAAAATATTGAGTCCTTCTTAACGTAATATAACTACAAGATATTTACAAAAGGATAGGAATAAATGACGAGGCCTACCCTTTGCATATAAGAGACAAGGATAGGATGACAATGAAGGATAAAGGGAGAGAAAAGACATTAGGAGAGAGGAAATATGAGTGGAAAAGTGATAGGGTGATGAAATAAATAGTGAATAGTATAGGAAGGAGAATGATCAAGTGATCCCCAAAAAAACACCTATGGCCAAAAAAGTGGGTAGGATCTATAGCAATGAGGAGAAGGAAGAAAATATTGTTGTAAAAGGGGAAAACAAAGAGGAAGGGGTCATCACCCTTAGCAAAAGGGAAGGTTTAAGGGGAGTCTTAAGCTAAGGAGAAAATGAGACGGGAGGCATATGAGGATATTAAGAAGGTTCCTCCCAAGAAGGAAGAGGTTCCAAGGTAAGAAGCTCCAAGGAAGTGTGTCATCAAAGGACCAAGGGATAAAAGAAGGAGGGTTGTATCAAATAAAGCTTAGTAGCCAACCATTCACCATACTTGAAGCAAAATAGAGAAGGCTATATCACTATGTTTCAAGGGTTCTACTAACACAACCTACACAATTACATGGAGTAATCATAGAATTGAGAGGCATGTAACAAATAGCATTAATTAATCAAGAAGGAGATCTAAACATCATCATTTAGGACTCACTTTTGAATTTAGGATGAGAAATGTCAATCCAAATTCAATGTTTTCGATATAAATGCTAAGAATCTAGCTCCTAACCTATAATGATTGTGGTTATTAACAACACATGAGATATTGGAACATGACATGATGGATCTATTATTTGAGGCCATCATTTTGGTTAAAAGGCATGGATGTAAACCCCATTCCATTACTTTTGGACCTACTAACAAAGGAGGAGAGGATGTTAGACGATGATATAAGCTTATAGAAATAATTTAACCATATGACAAGAATATGGGATTAATTTAAAGGATTTGATACAACAACACATGTTCATAAACCAAGCTATGGCTTAGGGATGAAATCGATGGGTGTAGTCCCCATTCCTTGATTTTTGTGTAGAATAAACACACCATAATATAAGTCTTGCACATATGAATTTTACTCTTTTGTGATAAAAAACCTTAATTTGTCCCCTAAGAAATATTTAATAGTGTAATATGCTAGAAATCATGCCTTAAAGATTAGATGAGCCCTATACTACGAATACTTTATGAGAAAAATATAGTCCAAAATTTAAAGATTAATCTCAATATAGTAAGGTTATTTCTACCAAACCATGAGTCAAAATTAACCAAAAAAAACCATACCCTAATTATATTTTATGAACTCATAAATTATGTGTGGAGCTCTACACGATCATACATATTTATAAAATAAATCATTTTCTTATTAAAAAAAGAATATCTTTTAATTACATAACATAAATAAATTTTAGAATTCTTGCCGACTAAAAATTTTTCAAAATTAAAATTTAAAGATAATTTTTAATTTATATATTTTAATTTAAGTTTTTATTTTGTTTTTTTTTCATTTGAAGATTCGAAATTCGAAATATGTAGCTGCTCAAATTAAATTTGTGGTTCTCATAGTTCTGTTTTGAATTTTGTACTATAATCATAAAAATATATATGTCTAATGTAATTTATATCATAAATTCTAATTATTTAATTTTTTTAATAAATATTATATTGCTTAATAGACTCAATCACTTCTCACGAAAGATTGGATTTAAATATTGGCATACTTGCTTCCTCTTTATAACTATATTTTTTAAAAATATGAATTTTTCTATATTAAAAAATATATGATATTTTTCCAAATATGATTTGATTGGTCGTTTATGGAAAAATTCAGATATTAAATGTATATTGTATATTAATTAAATAGCAAGGAAATGGCATTAAGATATGAGTTGTTTAAATATAATTAGTTTAGATAAATTTTAATTCCAAATATATTATGTAAGGAGGGATTAATTTTTAAGATGTAAACATGTTTTAAAGTGAAAGAGAGAAAATATTTGATACTTATTATTATTTAGTAGATTCAGAGTTAGGATAGATTTAGGTTTGTTTAATTATTAGCTTTTAAATATGTTATATTTAAAGAAAAATACTAAGGTGAAAAACTATGGGCAGAATTTTTATTTTTTATTTAATTTATTTATTTTTTATTTATTTTGTCCAAAATCAAAATATTGAAAAGTACAACATGAGATGGAGAGCATGTCTTGACGTAATAAATTTATTTAGGTAACCTAAATTTTGTAAAGAATAATATATTTTTCTCCATTATTGAGTTTTTTTTTGTATTCTATTTATTCTATGTTTTGGTACATTTTTTGGTCTAATTTTCTAGAATCGGGGAGAGACTTATTCGAATCACAAGTTTGTGTTTTAGAGGTTTTAAGGGTGTTGAATCCATTTATGGTAGTCAAAAAACCATTTTTAAAACCCATGAAAAATTAAGACATGGATCAACAAATTAAACACAAAAATTAAATTTAATCAAAAAATTCTTCCTAAAATTGAGAGAGAGGAGAGTTAAACAACACTTATATATATATATATATATATATAATTATATATTATTATATTATTATAATTTAAAATAAAAATAAAATTTAAATTATATAAATCATAATATAAATAAAAAAAAATCAACAAAATAATAAATAACAAATATAATTTTTTTTTACTATTATACGAAAGAATAAAAATAAAATTTATATTATTAAAAGCTTCAATCATAATAAACAACTATTTGGATTTTTTCCTTTTTTTTCTGTAAGAAGAAAAATTTTTAAATCATAAATATCTAATTAATTACATGTTAGGGGAAAGAAAACATTAAATAAGATTTTTTATTAGATTTTCATGTAGTTGAGTTTTATGTTTTTTATATATATAAATTTTTAATCACAAATATTAAATTATATAAATACATTATTTAACTAAATTATAAAAAGAAATATACAAAGTTTTAGTATGTGTGTGAAAAAGAAGAAATATCTTATCTTTTATATATGAGGAAAGCACAAATAAGCACAATTTTTTATTTTTCTAGAAATTCTTTGTTAGTAATTTTTAAACTAACAAAATTTGAAGCAATTATAATGATATATTCTTTATGTGTTTCAATATGTCTCATGTAAGAATTGAATCTAGTTAGGTAGGATAACATCTCTTCTCCTAATTAAAAGAATTGCGTATTATCTTGTCCCTAATTCTTCTATTTTTTTTCTTTTTGGACGAGATGAAATGAAAGAAAGATTGAATCAACTAAAGAAAAATGAAGGACATACTCTAACACCTCTCTAACAATGGTGTCACAAAGTGATGGACCTCAATATTGGAACAAAAATGCATAACTCCCAAGGGTCTCATCACTAATTATCAACATGGGTTAGTACAAACTTAAGAGGGCCACAATATATCTGTAAAGAGAACTATCCCTTTCTCTCATTTATTTTTATGTGGGTGGAAGTATTGAAATTAAAGCTATATTTACAAATACCAAATTAATTAATCACTTTTATAAGAAAAATATGATTGCAGAAAATCACTTAGCTAAAAATAAAATGGCACACAAACCTTTATTCTTTGCCATAAAAAAGAAAAATTACATAATGAATGGAAACAAAGTTTATACACTTCTATACTATTTACGAGGAAAGGAAAAGTTCACTACTGAAACGAAAGATTGTGAATTGAAAATTTTTATTTGCAAGCAAATCAATCAATTTTCCGAGACGAACTAACATAAACAAAACCATCTGCAAATTCTTTATTCTTCAAAGTTCAATGATTAGTGTTATAGGAGTGTTGTAATATACTAAAGAAGTCACATTGTCAATTTATTGCAACTTGAATAGATGGTTAGTTAGGAGATAATATAAGATTCCATGTCAGGGTTGTATTGCACGATGTAGTGCGAGAGGTTGCAACATTCGATCGAGATGCAGAGTTGTAGCCGGGCCAATTTGGGGATTTATTACAATAGGTCGATGGTTAGTTAGAAGATAATATAAGAGTCCATGTCAGGGTTGTATTGCACGATGTAGTGCGAGAGGTTGCAACATTCGATCGAGATGCAGAGTTGTAGCCGGGCCAACTTGGGGATTTATTACAATAGGTCGATGGTTAGTTAGAAGATAATATAAGAGTCCATGTCAGGGTTGTATTGCACGATGTAGTGCGAGAGGTTGCAACATTCGATCGAGATGTAGAGTTGTAGCCGGGCCAACTTGGGGATTTATTACAATAGGTCGGGTGCTGCTCAATTGTTCTAGCGGAACTGAATTTAGGGTTTGTAAATTTGGGATTTTTAACCGGTCTGAATTTGGCGTTTAGTATAATTTTTGACGCCGATTTTTGGATTAAGCCGATTAAAAAACTCATTAACTGATAATTATGGACAGCCTTAACAGTTAATTATGGGCCGCCTTAACAGACTAACGACGAGATTCGGACTTGAGAATGGTCGCTAGGCAATAAAATACCTCAAGAATGCATATGTCGCCGGAGGCATATTGCCTCTAATGTTATGTCGATGGCTAATTCCCTGATTATTCGGAAATCAGGCGGATAAAGGCGCCGTCTGATTCCCGAATATTTGGGGGATCAGCAATCCACATAATGATGACCGCAAATTCCACCGAACGACGAGGTACGCTTGTCGTATTTCTACGTCACGACAGCATGCCATCGCAAGGGGTGTAACAGAATCTACAAGTGTTTGTGTCACACATTACGAGCGAGCATATGATATAAACCAGACGACAAAAATACCTGTTTGCGTCGTTAACTCTTCATTTTTTTAGTTTGCTTATGTATTGTGAGATGATTCATGCTAATGTAGGTCTATGATTCATGCTAATCTAGATCATGATTCCCAAAAAATTTCTATAAAATCAATAATCAATCTCCCTGCAGATCTTAATTCCCGGAAAATTTCTATAAATCCAATAATGACCCATGGCACTCAACGTAGCATTTCAGACACCTATGAAGTGATGCTGTACCCTGTGCGTACTCTCGTGGAGATTAACGCTGTGAAACTAACGCCTGTTGGTCAGCTTTGAGAATGCAACTGTGGGACCTAAGCATGACGGGGCCAGATTTGCCTTCTAATGGCAGCAGTTGCAGCAGCGGTAACCATAACTCAGGTAACAGGCAAAAAAGGACCAGAGATTCGAAGGCGAGTTCCGCTACAGTTGTGATGACAGACCTACACAATTTCCGCGCGAAGGTGCACAAGTTCACAGGAATGCCAACGCCTCGCGCTGGCAGTAAATCTAAGGAATCCGAGAAGATTCCGTGTTTGGTTCTGAAGCCCAAAGCGCACAGAGCAGTAATTAATGCACCGCTGAGTACCCTCCCTTTTCTATCTTCAGTGCTCACGAATTCTACAAATTCTTGCAATCCCGCTTTTATGGATCATTTTCCGAAGTTTCCAGTAATAGAGAGTGATCATCCAGTTGAGGCTCAGAAGAGTAATTCTCTGTTGCTTCCTGCCTTCAGCGACAACAACGCAAGTAATCCGAACTCTAGTAATGCCATTTCCCTGCTGTTTGAGGAACTTTTGGAAGAATTGGAGCGAACTGAAAACGCTGCAATGTGAAATTGATGTTTCCTGGCTGAAAATGCTGTGCTGAGAAGAGAAAGTTTCTCGTTTCAGTTTCAGTTTCATTTTCTGTGAACATATTTTCCAGAAGGTTCCTTTAATAAAGAATTCTTGCACTGAATGTTCTCCATTTATTCAAGTCTTTTGTTTAATTCACTTTCTGTAAATTTCATAACATATTTTATCCAGGAACACATTTCTTTCACCTAAACATTAAACCAAGCTTCAGTTACATACCATCTTTATCACTTACTCTCAGAGAAAGTTCCAGCTTTGAACGTTGGGTTAAAGTACTAAATCAAGTGTTTTTCGGTACATAGTTATCCGTCCCTACCAAATGGTAATATTGGTGGAATATTAGTGGGGTAATCTTAGTGGAATACCGAATGGTAATATTAGTGGGGTAATCTTAGTGGAAAATCAGTGGAGTAGTTTAAGTGCGGTATTTGGAATTTTTAGGAAATTTTTAATTCCGAAAATAATTTATGATTAGATTTGTGTTGTATAAACTGTTTTTTCACTAATTAATTTTAGAGAAAAAAAATCAGAAAATAAATCAAAAATTTAAAAAAAATTGCACTTAAGACTACTCAAATATTCACAGATAAAATAAAATTTTATGCATATTATTTGAGACTTATATTCTTTAGCTTTCAAGTAATTATAACTTTTTACTTTCGTTAACAATAAATTTTGAGGTTCTATTAGATCTCATAGGAAGGGAAGGGGATAATTTAATAGTTTAAATTTAGGAAATATATAATGTTTTATTTGATTGGATACATTAATGTTAAAGTTTTAGTTCAGAAATGTTAAAAATGTGTGCGTAGGTCATAGTTTATTAATTATTATAATTTATTAAAAATGTATTATGTAATTTATGTATTAAATATTTTTCACAATGTTTGTATAATTTTTTATATGATTTTCTTATATAACAATTTATTCCCTTGTCATATTGTCATCTTATTCTCAAGATTTAAGTTTTTAAATCTTTTTTTGGATGAGGTTCGGGTATTGTAATGATTTAGCTATAAACATTATCAACACTCACATAAGAAAATAATACTTGTCTTTAGGGAAAGAAAGAAAGCCAATGAAGGTAAGCAAAATAAGAAAATAAGCAATAATGTTAGAGAAGAACGGTAGCAATTGAGAGGTGAAAACATACGTGACCAATTAGAAATGGAACCAAAGGAAGAAATGTCAAGTGAATCAAAGGAAGATATGTCAAATTCAATGCCATTGAGAGTGCATGAAATGATGAATTTGATGTAGCAAAAGTGAAGGAATGAGTTGGAAATGTGACTATCATGGAAATAACAAGATCAGAGTAGGAGGTATTCCTCAAGAAGCATGACAAAGGTAATAATGGAAGAAACAATGGCTCTATTGTAGAGAGGATGTCCGGGAAGAAAAAGAAACTAAAAGGAAGTAAGAGAAACCAAGAAGAAAAAGAAACTAAAAGGAAGTAAGAGAAACCATTATTGTCGATGGAAAGCAATGAGAATAAAAATTGAAAGGCAAGAGTAAGTAGACATTGGAAAGATGGTAGTGTCTCTATAGCTATAGACTATAAAACATGATAACCCAAGCCAACATCTTAGTGAGGTGACTAAAAGATAGAGGGGATAACAATTGGCTCTACCTTAGAAGAAGCCATCTTATGTCAAGCCCTACACAAGACAACAACTTGGAGGAAGCCCATCAATAGGAAGAAGACTGAGGATGTCAGAGATATTATTACTAATTGTTTAAACGATACTAGCAATAAAAGTCTCAAGTTGGCTCAATAAAGTCCCATTAGATATGAGACTTCACTCAACATGGTAAAGATCAACAAGATATTAAGTCTTTCTTAACGCAATATAACCCCAAGATGTCAACAAAAGGATAGGAATAAATGGTGAGGCCTATCCCATGCATCTAAGATACAAGGATAGGATGAGAACAAAGGATAAAGGTAGAGAAAAAGGCATTAGGAGAGAGGAAGTATGAGTGGAAAAGTGATAGGGTGATGAAATAAATAGTGCATAGTATGGGAACAAAAATGATTAAGTGATGCCTAAAAAAACACCTATGTCCAACAATGTGGGTAGGATCTATAGCAAGAAGGAGAAGGAAGAAAATTATGTTGTAAGAGGGGAAAACAAAGAGGAAGGGGTCATAAGCCTTAGCGAAAGGAAGGTTTAAGGGGAGTCTTAAGCTAAGGAGAAAATGAGATGGGAGGCATATGAGGATATTAAGAAGGTTCCTCCCAAGAAGGAAGAGGTTCCAAGGTAAGAAGCTCCAAGGAAGTGTGTCATTAAAGGACCAAAGGATAAAAGGGGGAGGGTTGTATCAAATAAAGCTTAGTAGCCAACCATTCACCATACTTGAAGTACATAACCTACACAATTACCACACATTTACATGGAGTACTCATAGAATTGAGAGGCATGTAACAAATATCATTAGTTAATAAGGAAGGAGATCTAAACATCATCATTTAGGACTCACTTTTGAATTTAAGATGAGAAATGTCAATTCAAATTCAATGTTTTCCAGATAAATGTTGAGGATCTAACTCTTAACCTATAATATTTGTGGTTATTAACCGCAAATAAGATATTAGAACATAATATGATGGATCTCTTATTCGAAGCCGATGATTTTGGTTAAAAAGCATGGATCAAAACCCCATTCCATTAGTTTTGGACTTACTAACAAAGGAGAGGGTGTTAGACCATGATATAACCTGATAGAAATAGTTTAACCATGTATAATTTAACCATACACTATAACGCTTAACCATGAACCATGTGACATTCATTTATAGGAAGTAACACGATGCAATACTTTCTGGTTATAACGTGAATGCATGTTTGTAGTTTGACATAACGTGTATTTGTTAACACTTATCTTTCAAAGATATGACATTTATAAATGTTAGGAGATGTTCCTTTCCGATGTGTGTTATTTTAATGATATTTTAGAATATTCTAAATGTACTACGCTTTCCTAAATGTCTATATGTATAGCTTTCTTGAGATTACAAATGTTTATATTATAGCATTTATGCTTTTTCGAGATTATAAATTTTGATCGTTTACCAGATTAGTTTCCAAATATGTACTTTCCTTTTGTTTTTTTCCATTTGAAGATTCGAAATTCGAAATATGTAGCTGTTTAAACTAATATTGTTGTGTCAAATTTTGATCGTTTACCAGATTAGTTTCCAAATATGTAGTTTCTTTTTGTTTTTTTCCATTTGAAGATTCGAAATTCGAAATATGTAGCTGTTTAAACTAATATTGTTGTGTCATAGTTCTATTTGATATTATAAAAGTTGATCGTTTACCGAATTAGCTTCCAAATATGTAGCATTTTATTTTTCCATAGTAAATATGGTTGTCTCATAGTTCTGTTTGAATTGGTATGATATCATTAATTAAAATATATATATTTAAGGTGATTTATATCATAAATTCTAATTATTTAGTTTTTTCATAAATACAATATTGTTTATAGATTTGAATTACTTCTGATGCAGAGTTGGATTTAAATATTGGCATTTGTGCTCCTACTTTATACTATATTTTTCCAAATATGATTTGGTTGGTCGTTTAGGGAAAAATTCAGATATTAAATGTATGTCTATATTATTTATATTAATTAAATAGCAAGGAAATGGCATTAAGATATGAGTTTAAATGTATGTTTATATTATGTATATTAATTTAAATATAATTAGTTTAGTTGAATTTTAATTCTAAATATATTAGGTAAAGAGGGATTAATTTTTAAGATGTAAATATGTTTTAAATTAGAAAGATAGGTTGCTTTAATTAATATTTTTTAAATATGCCATTAAATGGGCAGAATTTTTTGTTTTTTATTTATTTATTTATTTTTTTTTGTCCAAACTCAAAATGAAAAGTACAAATGGAGGATTGGGTGTATCTTCTGCCGGATCCAGGACATACCCTGGTCGAATGACATTATATAAACAATCTCTGCAGGTATATTGGGTTAATGAAGAGGCTTATGGCCAAGGCTATGGAGCAGATAGCCTTGGAAATAGCAGAATTATCACAAGGGATCCCAAATCTGAAAAAGGAGCTGAAGAATATTCAAATCGCCCTACTCATGCAGGATAAGAGGCTGGAAGAAATTTAGCAACAGCTAGAGGCGAGTGGCTTGGTAATCAAGAAGGAGAAGGAGCATCAAGAAGATGCAGGGAACCAGTGAAGAAAAGGCATGTTTTTTGAGTTTTTAAAAAGTGTAGTTCTTAGTTTTCATTAGCTATGTGTAGGATATCTGTTATTTTTTATGTACAGTCATATGACAATAGTAGCAGATATAAGGCTGATGTATACAAAGCCTAGAAAGATAGACTGAAAACTTACTATTTTTGGTTAGCTGTCAAAAACTACAGGTGGTCAAGAAACTCGGTTTCCCCTCGTGCGAGTTGAGACCACCTTAAGATTGTAGTGGTTTCAATTTTGTTAATAGAAAACGGTAACTCCTCAGCTTACAAAAAAAATGAAAAGTACAACATCTCTCTGCCGTACTTAGATGGAGAGCATGTCTTGATGTAATAACTTTATTTGGGTAACCTAAATTTTTTAAAGAATAATATATTTTTCTCCATTATTGAGTTTGTTTTGGCACATTTTTTGGTCTAATTTTTTGGAATCCTCGATTGATTTATTGGAATCACAAGTTTGAGTTGTAAACTTTCCACAGTTTGAGTGCTCTAGAGGTTTTTAAGGGTGTTGAATCGATTTATGCAGTCAAAAACTATTTTAAATAACAAAAATTAAAATATGGTTAAACAAAATTAAACAACAAAAATTAAGATTTAATCAAAAAATTCCAGCCAAATTTTTAAAAAGGTAAATGTTTAAACAACACTTTTTTAATGTATATAAAAAAGTTCAAAAAATAAAAAATATTAAATTATATAAATCATAATATAAATATAAAAAAACAACAAAGAGATAATAAATAACAATATAATTTTTTCTCTATTATAAAAGGTTAAAAAACTAAATTTATACAAATTATATTATTAAAAACTTGAATTCATGGGGATATATAAAATGCTTAATTAAATTTTTAAGTTTATTGGATTTTTTTTCCTTTTTCTGTAAGAGATTTCAAAATGCATAAATAACTAATTACTACATGTTATAGGAAAGAAAATATTATAAAGATTTTTTCCAAGATTTACTTGTATGTTGGGTTTTTTGTTTTTTATATATAAAAATTTAAAATCAACAAAATATTAAATTATATAATTTACATTATTATAATATAAAAATAATATTATAAAGTGTTATTATGTGTGAAGAAGAATAAAACATTTTATCTCTATATAATTGTCGAAAGCAAAAAATTTCATTTTTTTAAGAAATTTTCAAATTAATAAAGTTTGAAGCAATTATGATGATATATTCTTTATGTGCTTAAACATGTCACATGCAAAAATTGAATTTAGGTAGGGAGGATAACATTGTTTCTCCTAAGTAAATGAATTGCATATTACCTTGTCCCTAATTCTTTGAGGAATAAAAGAAAATAATGTTTTCTTTTTCTTTTTGGAGGAGATGAAATGAAAAAAAGAGTGAATCAACTAAATAAAAAGGAAGCACATAATCTAAAACCTCCCTAACAATGGTGTTAAAAAGTGATGGCCCTCAGTTTTGGAATAAAAATGCATAACTCCCAAAGGTCTCATATTATCAACACGGGTTCTTACAAACTTAAGAGGGGCCACAATATATATGTAGAAGGAACTATCCCTGTCTCTCTTTTATTTTTATGTGGGTGGAAGCATTGAAATTAAAGCTATATTTACAAATACCAAGTTAATTAATCTCTCTTATAGGAAAAATGTGATTGCAGAAAATTACTTGCTAAAAAGAAAGTGACACACAAACCTAAGCTCCTTGCAATGGAAGAAAGAAAAATTGTGTATTTATATACTATTTGCAATGAATGGAAACAAAGTTTACACATTTATATACTATTTACAAGAAAGGGAAAATCACACTACTGAAATGAAAGATTGTGAATTGAAAACTCTAATTTTCAAGAAAAATATTTTGTGAGGTAAACTAACAAAAACAAAAACATCTACAAGTTATTTATTCTTCCAAGTTCCATTATTAGTGTTATAGGAGTGTTGTAATATACTACAGAAGTCAAATTGTCAATTTATTGCAACTTGTCATGTTAGAATGGATGGTTAGTTACAAGATAATATAAGAGTCCTTGTTTTGCTACTAGAAATAGTCCAACAAGCAAATAAATAAGACAAATGTGGGTTTGAAAATAAATGATGCAATACAATGATAAAATCAACCTGATTAAAGCTTCAATGCAATCTATTCCAAATTTACCCTAACAAAAGTAAACTCTTTGTGTTACATGTACCTACGAAACATGTCACACAACAAGCATAAAATAGGGAACAGTAAATTAGAAAACAATGAAAAATAAACCTATAATTGTAAGAGAAATAAAGAAAATCAATATTTCAAATGAATTTAACTAATTCTTCTATGGAAAGAGAAACAAAGAAAATCAAGTTTTGAAATGAATTTAACTAATGCTTACTAGTTCAATCAAATTCTCAAAAAATTTGTAAGAAACAATTATTCATAAAAAATTCTTCGTAACCCTTCTTGAGAGCAATAGAACAAGGTAAGTTTTGGAAACACTCCAAATAAAAATAAAAGCATAATATTAACACAAATTTTATAAGGGATCTAGAACTCTTGGCGAGCCCAAACTAAGGATGATCAAAGACCCTTCGAGGAAAGTAAAACTTGGAGTTGAAATACAACACCACTTCCATTAATGAAGAAATTGTTTTTAAATTATAGAACAAAAAATCTTTCTTGGAAGCACTAATCTAGCCTTTCCTCCCATTCTTCATGTCTAGTGGGCTACTTGAGCCACTTATTTATACAATGAGTGGGAGGAAACCTCCTTGAAAGGAGGACTACATTTCCCTCTAAAATACCTAGGAAAAGAGATCTTACTACTATTCCACCCATAGTAATAGGAAGGGGTGTTAAATACCCTTAGCCAATCGATTTGAGGCTCTCCTGCAAAAAGGAACAAGTCCCAAGAATATCTCTAGGGATAGATATTCTTGAAATATGTTTAATATGTCTTCAAATATTGCAAAATAAACATGTTTAGCCACATAAAATATGAAAAATCTCATTGAATATTCTAAAAACCCATTAATATAGGAAAATATCAATAAGTGCAAAAGATAGATTTAATATAATTTTTATGTGTTCAATGGTGGATTTATGGACGTTATAACTTACCTATTCTCAAGTACATTAATAATGAAACAAACCATCATAAACATCATTTTAAATAAGAACAATAGACAACACTATCCCAAATGATAATATTAACCAGCTTAACAAAATCAAATAGAGAGCTAACACCATAATAACAAATAAATGTGAGTTATGCATGACATGAATACATCATTCATATTACTTGACATATCTAAAGACTTATTGAGTTCATTTTATTTTGTAAAAGAATAAATACATTCGAATATAAATTTCATATCAAATATGTGCCTAACATTTAATAATTATAATAGATTAACTAGTTGGCCATTCACACTATCTCACTTTAATGAGTATTATCTACCTGTAAATTAATAATTTTTTAAAAATATGCATCGTTTGATGCTTGATGTCATCACCATACACGATTTATTATATGAAACTAAATGTAATCGATTATTTGCAAATTTGTTAACATAAATTCCATTATTCAACTCTCTTTTGCAAAGGGGAAATATTTTAAGTTTTAACATTTTGAAAGATTTATTTCATGTATTGATGGGTATTTATTTCAATTTCAAAGGCTTTAATTTCCATGGGAAGAGGGAATATATAAATATATATATATATATATATATAAATATATATATATATATATATATATATATATATATTATTCATTGTAATGTAGTTTTTTTTTATTTCAAGGTGATTTTAATCAAGAAAAATTTAGTCTTTTCATTTTCTTCCTTGTTGTTACAACTAACTAATACTACTTACTTTAGAAGATTTATGAAAATATATTCCATTTTAGGTTTTAAGTGTTGTCTATCATTTCTAGGATACCTATGGTTAATATTGCTATCTTATTCTTATTTTGATAATTTTTTGGGAAATTTCAAAAACTCCTCCTCAACGTGTCCTTATTGATCAGAATAATTACATTTTTTAGTGAGAGGAGTTCTTTCCTACGTGACTTCCTCAAACTTTTTCTCACTCCAATTCTTCTTATCTAATTTTGTTTTGCTTCTCTTGTGGTTATGTTTTCTCGTGCATGCTTGCTTGCTACTTCTACTTATCTCCATCAATGCATTTTTCTTGAATATTAGCCTCATTAATCATCTTTGGTATGAACAAAATTAGTTGATATCAAATTTGAGGTAGCAATTCCCCCAATTACTTATAAACATATTTATACTTCTTAGAGAGACTCCTAATTGAATTACTTCCTTCTTCAACTCTGTGGTGAACTCTTTCACTAACTATCCTTGCCTCTAGTTGAGGTTATGCCATACTATCTGTTAGTGTTCCTCATATCCAACTGGTTAAAATTGGTCTTTGATCATTTCCTTGAACACCTCCTAATTATTTGCCAATGATTCATTTTCTAGTGCTATGCATACTACATCACTTTCCCACCATGACAAAGCATGACCTTTCCCCTTCCATTGAGTGAATGCAATCTTTTGTTCTCTACTTACTTCATGCACATTGAGGTGTGCCTGTATCTATTTCTATCATTAGTTATTTTGGGCATCAACTTCCCCAACATAAGGCTTGATAACCACGTTTTTCTCCACATGGAAAGGTATATGTTTCTTACTATAGCTGGATTCTCCCATCTCTTGTCCAACCTTGCATTCTCCATCTAGGATTTTTTCTTCCTTCTTAAGGCTTTCATTATTGTCTTCTATTGATGTTATTTCCCTACATTTTTCCACCAATATTTATGGCACCATTGATGTAAATATGGCTATAATTTTATCAAGTCAATCTAACATGACCCTAAAATCTTCATCCTCATCTCCTCCTTGATGTTTCCCTACCATTCTTGGTGATCTAATTTAACCCATTATTGGTAGAAAATCTTGTCCACTTATTCAGTAGTGACTACAAGTACTTACCATGAAAGTACCAATAGGTGTACTCAAACTTAGGATTTGATAACATTTTATACATAAATGATAGACCTATCTCACTAATGTGGATTCTTTTCAATTATCTTTTATATCATTTGGACTCACTTATTCTTTGACAACATCCATATAAAACAAATTTTGTAGCAACAACTTCTATAGTAGTACACTTTGTTAAAATAGTTCTCATACATAGTTAGATAAGTAAGGACACCCAATTATAAGGAAACAACCTAGTAAAGTAAAAGCATCAACTAGTTAGTAAAATCAATATTCCTAGATTTTTTTTTGAGTTTTCCAATCGTAAGATAACACTTTGACCCGCATCTAAATCCAAAACAAGAAGGACACACACACACACACACACACACACACACACACACACACACACATATATATATATATATTATATATATATACATACATACATACATACATACACATACACATACACATACACATACACATACACATACACATACACATACACATACACATACACATACACATACACATACACATATATATATATATATATATATATATATATATATATATATATAGATATTGATTGTGGTTCAATAGTGAGGATAGACACACAAATAATTAACTAAGTCAGTCAACCAAGGAAAAGAACACCCAAGATGAATTTAGATGCTCAACACTCGAGAAAAAATCATAATGAAAAATTTAGACACTTAGCAATGGAGAGAAATGGCTAAGGATCAAATTAGACACTCAATAAAGGATAAAATCATCTAGAGATGGTTTTAGATACTAATCAATAGATAAAATCACTTCAGTGAAGATTTTGAAACCAAATGATGGAGAACAATACCCAGTGATTAATTTAGACACCTAACAATGAAGAAAAACACCCAAAGAGTGAGAATGGTGATTTACAAGATAAAGAAAAGCTCCAATAGCCTTGAAAATCCAATTTTTGACTACACGCAGTTCAAAAATCACTTTTAAATGTGAACAATTTGTTTCTCATCTTCAAATTCACTCAATCATGGAGGAAAGAGAGTTTTTTAGGGTAGAAATCACCATTAAACCATTTTACTATGCAATAAATCATCCCATGTAATAGAAATGTTAATCATTGAGCTCATTAACTACTCAACAAAGTCTTACAATATGTAGAGAAACCATTGCAATGCCACAACCAACTACAATAAAACACACATATTATTTAATCCACTAAATTACTCAAAGCATAGAAGAAAATAATGCACATTGAGATATGATTTACACTAGAAACCCAAGTTTGAAACCCAACGTTCAATTGGATTCATCTAGGATCTTTATTATACATCAATGGGAAAGATACAAGTTCTCTTGTTCAACTATATTCACCTTCAAAATATAGGCAACATTAATCTTCTTTCTCATTCAAGAAGCCTCCCTCTCAAATATCTAGTATATAGGAGGTGCACTTAGCTAGGGGGATAGCTAGAAGGTCAAGCATCTCTTACCCTTTAGCTTCCCCAAGTTCATGTTTCCTTTGTTGGCATTATGGTACAGGTGTTGTCATTGATGGAAACTCACATATATGATACCTAGAAATGATTCAGTGATGTATGATGACAGTTCCTAGTGCAATAGGTCAATTCAGAGATAACAATAAAGGATTACAGATCAAAATCCAGAAATTGAAGAAAGAGAATGGTTTAAATTGTTTACGTTGTTTCACCTTTTCCAAGTAGCATATACAATCGGGTTCACAAAAAAAGGAGTGTATATGTATGCACGCACTTTCACAGAAGGAAAAGCACGTATGGGATGGAAAATTAAGGTTAATGAATACCGAGGGTTCCTACCATGGTATTGACCCATGGTAATGGGCATGACAAAGAATATTGATACCATCAAATAATACCAGCATCATAACTATGGTTTTGGTCCGAGGTATTGAAAAATGATCTAATTATATGAGAAGGAGAAGATAAAAGGGCTAAGTGTGCAAGTAATGAATATCTTATGAAGAGTTAGATCAAAAGAAGATATGCATGTTATGGGTTTCTGATGCTTTGCTTGATCTTAACTAAGTATGCACCTGAGTGTTTGATGATGGATGAGAACTAATGATGGATCAACATCATAAGACCTTAAATGACGTGTCATTATGTAATGGATAATCTAGATCTGATTACTAACACATGTTTATCCTTTATATGTTGTGATCTGGTATATTTGATGTCTGGAATAGTCATGAATTTATAAGTTATTATCTGCATATCTATATGCTGGTTCATCTTTTTTAAGGCATGTATACAAGCTGGTTCGGCACTTCGATGTAGCATATATATTATGACATATGTCCTTCAAAGTTGCAGTTGGTGTTGGTTGTTGATGCAGATTTCTGGGTTCAACTCTGTGTTCTGGTGACAGTGATCTGATTGTTCAGATTGATTGATAGTGATGTGCTTCAGTGTTGATCGGTTGAAGTGATTGGTTGTATTGTAGTGGTGATTGATTTTTTATCTTCAATGTTACCAATGGATATTGTATGAAAATTTGATGAAACGTAGCCTACATATTGTGTTGTTTTGTACCATGAGTATCTAGTCTGAAAAATTATGAAACGTGGTCCCTGGAGGAAGAGTGAAGGTAGTAGCCTTCTGTAGGCTGATGCCTACATACTGGTAAACATATCCGCCAGTACAAGAGCTAGGGGATTGGAGCTCCCTTCCAGTAGACGCTGGAGAACAAGTGAAGGTCGTAGCCTTCTATAGGTTGGTGCATACGTATTGGTAAACATATCAGCTAGTATAAGAGCTAGGGGGTTGTAGCTCCCTTCCGGTAGAAGCTAAAGAACGAGAGAAGGTTGTAGCCTTCTGCAGGTGGGTGCCCACATACTAGTATGAGTCTACACCAGTACAAGATTGTAAACAATTTTCCTTTATATTAAAAGAATACAAAGACGACAACAACAAGTGGATTTTCTCCCATATTGGGTTTCCACCAAAAATCTTGGTGTTCATGTGTGTTGTTTATATGTGATGGTTTATTCTATTATTACTGCACATGGTTACTGTTTAATGTTTAATAAAGCACCAATGCACTAATTAAAGATCAACATATGATGAATTAACTGAATCATAAGTTCAATAGCTATACGGTGGTTGTCTTAAGAACAATCACGTGCACACATAGGTTCGATTCAATAAAGATGTGTATATAAGTCTGAATATGAAATGGAAAATTTATTGATGATTTATAAATATTGATTCACCCCACCTTGCCCTCTCAGTATTTTTCCCAATAATTGGTATGAGAGTCAGTCCTTTGGCAGAAGCTTGATTACTTGAAGGATATCCGTAGAGACAATGAGAAAGAAGAAAAAGAAGAAAGAAACTGAAAAGAAGAAGACAACTCAAAGAAATAGTGATAATGTTAGAGATGATTCGCTATTAGGTCGAGGAAAATATTCAAATTCAGAATCACCTCAGAATGAAGATGAATAAGCAAAATAATTATCAGGTACTGATTCTTTGTCCTCTCGTGATCCCTTTCTCTGTTATATTGAAGATAGTGACTGTGTGAGAAATCTAATGAAGGCAAAATTTAAAAGAGACACTGATAAAGTTAGAGATCAACAAGATCTGTTTGACAAAAGGGAATGTTCCTACAAAGAGGAGATTACGAAGTTAAGAAATCAATTGGAGGAAGGAAGCAAAATAAGGAATCAATACAAAGAAAACGAAGATCAATGTCAAAGGCTGCAGGATGAAGTGACATTATTGAGAAATGAAGAGACTGAAAATGATACAACAACCAAGGAATTTAATGAAAGAACCAGTTACTCTGAAGGTCTTGAAGCTGAGGTCATCTCTCTAAAATAAGATCTTGAAAACGCAAATAAGAAGAATGAAGAACTACTTCAAGAATTTGAGGAAAAAGAAAATGAGATTCTGAAATTAAGACAACAAGTGGAAGAAGGAGGAAAAGTTGAAGAAATCATGAAGAAGTATTGTCTGGAAAAGGAAGAGCAATATTAGGTTGAGGTAAATATCTTAAAAGGTAAATTAGAAGAAGAGGACAAACTGTTATGATTTCAAGATAGTACTAAGATTTTGGATAATATTCTTAGTAATCAAAGGTCTCCTAACATCAAATTTGGCCTTGGTTTTAATGAAACTGTTGAAGGTGAATCTATCTGACAAGATGAGGCAAGGAACTCTAATGAAAAATCTGAGATGCTCAACACGGAGATAAGAGGTCAACCCCATCAACAACCAAGGAAAGAAAGTATTCAAAGAAAATCATTTACTCCTAACTATGGAAGTGTTAAATGATTCTTTCCTCTGATGAATAATGTCGAATGGCATATCTATCATAATTTTGGACATGTGGTAGCCAGGTGCATAAGTAGAATGTTTCAAGCTGTTAACTGTCACACAGAAAGATCATCAGCTTCCAGGTACTTTAAGAGATATTGTTTTTCTTGCAATATGTTTGGTCAGAGAGCCATTGATTGTTATAGAAGGAATACAAAACATATAAGATGTTATGCTTGTAACAAGATTGGGCATATAGCAAAAGAGTGTAGGAGAAAATTTCAGCTAACATACCAAAAAGATCAAACATCATCACGCTCCAAGGTATGGAAGAAGAACGAATTACAGTCAGAAAGATGTGGCGTAGCTCAGTATACAGACAAAATAGACTCAGGGGGAGATGAAAGTGTGAAACTTCAGTATTCCAATTCTCATACGTAGTTATTATGAAGACATGCCACATATATACATGAGTTAGAAGTTGCACAGTCACATATATGTTGATTTGATGAAGAAGTTGTGGGACAGACTCAGGAAAAGGGGTTTGATATGGTTCAGTCAATTATCAATTATCTTTTCTGTTCTAATTGATGATGATTATAGTTTGTTGATGATATTTAAAAGTGATTTTGGCCCTCGTAAGTGGTTGATGACTTAACGAATATCTGGTTGATTATGATGCCTTGATAATTATTACTGACAAATGCAATAATCAGATCTGGAAATGAATAGTTGGCACAAGTTCAGGGGGAGCATATGCTATGCTTCTGATAATGCATTGTTGGAATTATGCTTTTCTTTAAAAGAGCTTGGTAAATAATGATGCTTATTTTGTTGAAAATATACTATGTTGCATACATAGGTGACCTATGATGAAATCTGAGATGATACTTATATTGCTTGATCCACATAGTTGTTTTGATTCAGATGACTCCTTTGATGATGGACATATACGGGTTGTTGTTCTTAATGTTTTTAACAAATGCTTATGGAGCAGATCATATATGGTGTATGATTGTTTCTAATAACTATCATGGACTTGTCTATTTGAGATCGTATGAAAGATGTAATCCCACTTAGTCTGGTGGTTGAGTCAAATATGTATCCCCACTTAATTGGGTGATTGATGTATTGATGCAGGAGCATCCAGCTCTGAGGAGACTTAAAGAGGCTGACAGTCTCATGAAGAATTCAGAACAAATTGTCGATCATTTTAACTGGACAAGTGTTGGGCTTGTCGGTAATTTGATTTTACTTTTACTTAGTTTATTTTATTTATCTGTTGAGAGAACTTAGGAGTTGTAGGGAAACACTGTTGCAGTTATTTAGGAAACTGATAACAGGACAAATAATTAATTAGTTCTTTACAAGTTACAGTAGTTAGAATTAGTTTCAGAACTGACAAAAACAGTTACTTTCTGTTAAGACAGTTTTTCCAAGAACAGTTAAGGACATTTGTTTAAAAGTAGGAAGGACATCATTGTACGGGTTCTCTCTCCCCCAGAAAAGAAATAAAGAAAAACAGTCATCTTTTGTTTATCAGAAATCGATGTTCATTTCATTTCTTCATTACTGTAAAAACCGAATAACAAGATTATTCTTTCACTGTAATTACAAATATAGAGTATTCTTTTATTACTATAGAGCTTGTCATTATATATGAAATGTGTTAACAGCAACGAAACAGTAGAGGAGTAAACGGACAAAGGTGAATTAAGTACAGGCAAATGACACCAGTGTCGATTTGAGTCACAAAACAAGGACGAGGAAACAGCGAAGGGTTCCACGAGTAACCCACAGACAAGAGCTTACTTTCGGCATCGAAATATCTACAGGTATTTCAAGATCCAACAAACGCTCATAATCAATTACAGAACTAGAACAAATACGCATTGTAAACTTTTTCATACATACAATATCATCAAATATTCAAGAGCAGAGATACGTATTTCCATATATTATTGTTAACAAATATATAAGAGCCGAGAGTCACATTCGCTGTTAAGAAGAGTCCATTAAATATATTAAACAGAGTATAGAAAGTACAGAGAGGGGTTCACTATCGAACCGACAACACATAGTGACATATACAACCGAACCATTCAAATCATAACAGTCAACACAGGAAGCCGAGGGCTTGTGGTGCCGAGTGCGAAGCAACAGAAGGAGGGCTCGAATTTGTCGAGGAACCCTCTCACAGACACCGACAGAATACTCAGACGCATATTACCTATCTTCCTAAACTGAAGGAGCAATAACAGGGTTATCGGAGCAGATGATAACGAGACAGCTAGTACCCGAAGAGGGTTTCTTAACAACAGACCACGAAAGCAAGAAAACAATAGCCGGAAGGGACATCACCTCCACAGGACCGGATTTGACAACTATAGAATCTACAAAACCTATTAACACTGACAGTTAAATGCATAGCCTATAAAATGGAACAGAGCTACCCGTGACAGAGGCGTCGAAGTCACCAACAAGACCGTGGAGCAACGTTGACCATAGAGCCGATACAGGTGGATACCTGTCACCAACAAAAAAAAATCAACCAGTCAGTGTTAAAGCCGAAACACATTCGTAAACCAGGAATGAAGCAAATAACAAGGTAAGGGTTTGATTAAGGGTTACCTGTGAGCGAGAGAGGAGCGCGAGACAACCAGGAAACAATCACGACCTGCTGACAGTGGCGGAAAGACGTTAGAGACGAAACCAACAAAACCCAGGTCGTCAATCATGGAAAGGAAACTTACCGTGTAACCAGGAGGAGTGTGGGATTATGGAACGAGCCTGCCATTAGAAATAAACCAGTCAATCAACTTAAGAAGTACAGACAACGAGAGCACAAAATCAAAAACACCACGATATATGCCAACAATTCCATAGTAATACCATTGAAAAGGAAGAGAAACGTTACAGGTTTCGAAGGCGTTTACCCACAGTTACAAATAACCAATAAACCATAGCAGAATCGCCACTGAACATCAGGAAGAGAACCCCGAGGGTTTCCATAGGCACAGGCAGAGTCTCCCCAGGCAGAAGGTAGCGAAAGAATGGCGAAGTAAAGCGCGGGTAACGTGAACAAAAGGCGGAGTAACCGGCAGGTGTGGGCCTGCAACCGGAGGAATCGGGACAAACCCTAAACCTAGACCACGAGGCATTGTACCAATGAAATAAAGTCAGCATTAAAGTCATTCCAGACGCAGAGTAAAACAAGACAGGTGTAAGAAAACGGCGGGAGCCACCATAAGTGGTATCAGAGCAGGTTTCTTTTGAATTAGAAACAATGGAACAGGTAGAAGGTGAAGGTGAGGCAAGAGGAAGAGCAAGAGGAAGAGGAAGAGGCCGAGGGCGATTGGTACACAGGCCAGTAGATGATGGATTACGAGAAGAGATAAGAGTTTTGCGAGAGAGATTAGCAGTGATAGAGGCTGGAGGAAGAAGAAACCCATCAGATAACAGTGATGAAGAGGCAGTTGAGCCAGAGCAGGATGAGTTTGAGGGAATAACACCAGAACTGAGATTGTTAAAGTCAGTTTTGCTATCTAGCCATAAACCGAAGCATGAGTTGCCTACCTATGATGGAAGCTTGTCGGCAGAAGTCTTGTTAGACTGGTTAAGTGAAGTGAATAAATTCTTTGAGTTTGAGGAGACCAGCAAAGACAAACAGGTGAGATTTGCCGCCACCAAGTTGAAAGGACATGCGTCCTTATGGTGGGACAGCGTTCAGGCCGGAAAGAAGGAGGTTAGGCAAACAACCAATCAAGAAATGGGCTAGGATGGAAGCAAAGCTGAAGGAGAAGTTCTTACCGAAGGACTATCACATTATGTTGTACAGGCAGGTACAGAACCTGAAACAGAGGGGATGACTGTGAGAGAATTTACAGAAGAATTCTACAAATTAAATCTGCGAGCAGGATATGTGGAAGATACCTCAGAGAAGACAGCCAGATATGTAAATGGCTTGAGAGGGGAGATTTTAGACGAAATTGGTATCCTTTCACCGCAGACGTTAGATGAAGCCTATCAATTTGCATTGAAGGCTGAAGAGAAGATAAACAGAAAGCAGAACTCCCGGAGAGGAGGTGGTTCTAGCAGAGGCAAAGGCAAAGTGTATGGCAGAGGGAGAGGTGCAGTTTCGAATGAGGAAGGTAGTAGTTCCAAGTCTACTGGTACGACAGATAGAGACAACAACAACAAAGAAGGACGACCAGCTCAGAGAGGACGAGGCTTTGGTCAGGGCAGAGGAACTGTCCATTGTTACCGTTGTCATAAGTTGGGACATAAGTCTTATGATTGTCCGGAGGGCGAACCAGCAGGCGGAAGAGGAACCTATGTTGCCCAGCCAGAGGATGCAGAGGAAACACCTCAGGAATCGGAGAACACACCTGAGATAGGTGAAGCCTTGGTATTGAATAAGGTGCTGTTGAAGCCAGCCAAGGAAACTGCAGAACCAGATCAGCGAAAAGCATTGTTTCGCACTGTTTGCAAATCACAAGGCAAGTGCTATAAGGTAATTGTCGACAGCGGAAGTACTGATAACTTGGTAGCTGTGGAGATGGTGGAGAAATTGGGATTAAAGAAACTGAAACATCCCACTCCCTACAAGGTATCGTGGTTGCAGAAGGGGCATCAACTGTTAGTTGATGAACAGTGTGAAGTAGAGTTTCAGATTGGGAAATACAAGGATAAAATCCTTTGTGATGTGATGCCAATGGATGTCTGTCACTTGTTGTTAGGACGACCTTGGCAGTTTGACAGGGGGGCAATTCACGATGGAAAAACAAATTGCTACAAATTTGTGAAAGATGGGATCAAGCATACGCTTGTACCCATCAAAGAAGAAAACACAGCAGAGGCTAGCGGAGTGAAAGCACTGCTGTTAGGAGGGAAAGAATTCATTAAGCAGATTGAGGACAGCGAGATAAATTTTGCTGTCATAAGGAGACCAAGGACAGTGGTACTCCACACACAGATATCAGATTTACCAGAGGACGTTCAGAGGTTGCTACAGGATTTTGGAGACATTGTGGTGGATGAACTTCCGGATGAGTTGCCACCTAGAAGGGGTATTAGTCACTGCATTGACTTTATACCAGGAGCGAGTCTGCCAAACAAAGTAGCCTACCGCATGAGTCCCAAGGACCATGAAGAGATTAGAAAACAGGTCCAGGAGTTGTTGGACAAGGGCTTGATTTGGGAAAGCATGAGTCCTTGTGCAGTACCCACTGTTTTGGCTCCCAAAAAAGGTGGGGAATGGAGGATGTGTACAGATTCTAGGGCTATTAACAAGATTACCATTAGGTACAGGTTTCCCTTGCCAAGGATGGATGATATGATGGATTGCCTAAGTGGAGCGACCTACTTTTCAAAGATTGATCTGAAAAGTGGGTATCACCAGATCCAGATTCGTGAGGGAGATGAATGGAAAACTGCATTCAAGACAAACGAAGGCTTGTACGAATGGCTGGTGATGCCATTTGGTTTGAGTAACGCTCCCAGCACATTCATGCGATTGATGAATGAAGTGCTGAAGGAATTTAACGGTAAGTTTGTTATAGTTTACTTGGACGATATTCTGATTTTCAGTAAGACTAAGGAGGAGCATTACAGGCATTTGCAGAGCGTGTTGAGAAAATTACAGCAAAATAAGCTGTTAATTAATTTGAAGAAATGTACCTTTTTTCAGAGAGAACTGATATATCTGGGTTTTGTTATTGCGGAGAATGAATTAAAAATGGACCCAGAAAAAGTGGCAGCTATTGTTAGCTGGCCTTCTCCGAAGAGTCTGTTTGAAGTTCGAAGTTTCCATGGACTTGCCAGTTTTTACAGGAAGTTCATAAGGAATTTCAGCGAGATTTGCGCACCAATGTTAGACACGATTAAGAAGGTGAATCAGCCTTTTCACTGGACTAAAGCAGCAGAAAACAGCTTTCAGATCTTGAAAAAAAAGATTACTGAAAGACCTGTATTGAGACTGCCCGATTTCAACAAACTTTTTCAAGTTCGTTGTGACGCCAGTGGTACAGCCATTGGAGCAGTACTCAGCCAGGAAGACAGACCAGTTGCTTACTTCAGCAAGAAGCTAAACGAGAGCAGACAGAAGTACTCGACCTATGACAAAGAGTTCTACGCCATTGTGCAGGCTTTAAAGCATTGGCGGCATTATCTACTAGGTAACGAATTTGTCTTATTTTCTGATAATTCTGCGTTACAGTATATCATGCAACAGCATAAATTGAACCACAAGCATGCAGCTTGGGTTGAGTACTTACAAAGTTTCACATTTGTGCTTAAACACATTAGTGGGCAATCGAATAAAGTAGCAGATGCACTTAGTAGGAGAACATTACTGTTACAGGAGAGCACAATGCAGATCTTAGGATTTGACCATTTGAAAGAGATGTATCCGACCGACACCGAGTTTATGGAGGCCTATGAGGCTTGTCAAAACCCACTGTTACGAAATGACAGCAAATGGCTAGATTATAACTTACAGGAAGGGTTGTTGTTCAAAGGGGGACAGTTGTGTATTCCCAACTGTTCTATGCGGGAAAACATCATACAGGAGAAACACAGCGGAGGCCTAGCAGGACACTTCGGAATTGACAAGACCATGGCTCAGGTACAACATTTCTATTTTTGGCCTAAGTTACAGCGAGATGTGCAAAGGTATGTTACTAGGTGTAAAATTTGTCAATTGGCAAAAGGTCACAGTCAAAACACTGGACTTTATATGCCATTACCCATTCCTAGTAGACCTTGGGATTCGGTCAGCATGGATTTTGTGCTGGGATTACCAAAAACGCAGCGCGGCTTTGATTCAGTGATGGTTGTAGTCGACCGATTTTCGAAGATGGCACACTTTGTACCGTGCAAAAAAACCAGTGACGCTACTTACATAGCGCACCTTTTCTTTACGGAGATAGTGCGATTACATGGACTTCCACGAAGCATCGTTTCTGACAGAGATGTCAAATTTACTGGTCACTTCTGGAGAACCTTATGGAAGAAATTAGACACTCAGTTACAATTCAGCTCCGCTTACCATCCACAAACAGACGGACAGACGGAGGTAGTGAACCGAAGTCTAGGAAATCTGCTCAGAAGTTTAACAGGTGAAAATTCTCGGACTTGGGATCGTGTATTAGCACAGGCAGAATTTGCATATAATGATTCGCCCAACCGTAGCACAAGCTACAGTCCTTTCCAAATTCTGTACGGCATGCATCCGCGAGGAGTGCACGAGTTACGAGATTTGGGCAAACTGGAGAAGCGGAGTGCTGATGGGGAAGATTTCGCAGAAGCTATGAGCAAACTACATGAGCAGGTAAAGCTAAAACTACAGGACAACAGCCAGAAATACAAGCAACGAGCTGATACAAAACGCAGGGAGGTTCAGTTTAATGTTGGGGATGAAGTTCTTGCGTACCTACGCAAGGAACGATTTCCTAAACGAGAATACAGCAAGCTCAAGTTTAAGAAAATCGGGCCCTGCAAGATCATTCGCAAATTTTCTGCGAACGCTTACGAGATACAGTTGCCACCAGGGATTGGCATTTCCCCTATCTTTAATGTGGCAGATCTATTCCCTTATGTTGCAGGTTCAGCAGATGATGCGGTGGCAGAGCCACCACGGGACACCCAATTGGAAGGAGACTTATGGACGAGACAGATGCCGATGGCACCACCCGTCGAAATTGAGGGAATCTTGGACACACAGGTAGCAAAGCGTACACGGAGCAAAGAATATTTGAGATATTTGGTAAAATGGAGGAACTGTCCAATAGAGGACAGTTTGTGGCTTAATGAGTCAAAAATTCAGAAGGCAGACCACTCTGTTAAAGACCTCATGGAACGGAGCCATGACTTTTTGTCACCCCGGGAGCCTGATGCAGGAGCATCCAGCTCTGAGGAGACTTAAAGAGGCTGACAGTCTCATGAAGAATTCAGAACAAATTGTCGTTCATTTTAACTGGACAAGTGTTGGGCTTGTCGGTAATTTGATTTTACTTTTACTTAGTTTATTTTATTTATCTGTTGAGAGAACTTAGGAGTTGTAGGGAGACACTGTTGAAGTTATTTAGGAAACTGATAACAGGACAAATAATTAATTAGTTCTTTACAAGTTACAGTAGTTAGAATTAGTTTCAGAACTGACAAAAACAGTTACTTTCTGTTAAGACAGTTTTTCCAAGAACAGTTAAGGACATTTGTTTAAAAGCAGGAAGGACATCATTGTACGGGTTCTCTCTCCCCCAGAAAAGAAATAAAGAAAAACAGTCATCTTTTGTTTATCAGAAATCGATGTTCATTTCATTTCTTCATTACTGTAAAAACCGAATAACAAGATTATTCTTTCACTGTAATTACAAATATAGAGTATTCTTTTATTACTATAGAGCTTGTCATTGTATATGAAATGTGTTAACAGCAACGAAACAGTAGAGGAGTAAACGGACAAAGGCGAATTAAGTACAGGAAAATGAAACCAGTGTCGATTTGAGTCACAAAACAAGGATGAGGAAACAGCGAAGGGTTCCACGAGTAACCCACAGACAAGAGCTTACTTTCGGCATCGAAATATCTACAGGTATTTCAAGATCCAACAAACCCTCATAATCAATTACAGAACTAGAACAAATACGCATTGTAAACTTTTTCATACATACAATATCATCAAATATTCAAGAGCAGAGATACGTATTTCCATATATTATTGTTAACAAATATATAAGAGCCGAGAGTCACATTCGCTGTTAAGAAGAGTCCATTAAATATATTAAATAGAGTATAGAAAGTACAGACAGGGGTTCACTATCGAACCGACAAAACATAGTGACATATACAACCGAACCACTCAAATCATAACAGTCAACACAGGAAGCCGAGGGCTTGTGGCGCCGAGCGCGAAGCAACAGAAGGAGGGCTCGAATTTGTCGAGGAACCCTCTCACAGACACCGACAGAATACTCAGACGCATATTACCTATATTCCTAAACTAAAGGACCAATAACAGGGTTATCGGAGCAGACGATAACGAGACAGCTAGTACCCGAAGAGGGTTTCTTAACAACAGACCACGAAAGCAAGAAAACAATAGCCGGAAGGGACATCACCTCCACAGGACCGGATTTGACAACTACAAAATCTAAAAAACCTATTAACACTGACAGTTAAATGCATAGCCTATAAAATGGAACAGAGCTACCCGTGACAGAGGCGTCGAAGTCACCAACAAGACCGTGGAGCAACGTTGACCATAGAGCCGATACAAGTGGATACCTGTCACCAACAAAAAAAAATCAACCAGTCAGTGTTAAAGCCGAAACACATTCGTAAACCAGGAATGAAGCAAATAACAAGGTAAGGGTTTGATTAAGGGTTACCTGTGAGCGAGAGAGGAGCGCGAGACAACCAGGAAACAATCACGACCTACTGACAGTGGCAGCAAGGCGTTAGAGACGAAACCAACAAAACCCAGGTCGTCAATCATGGAAAGGAAACTTACCGTGTAACCAGGAGGAGTGTGGGATTATGGAACGAGCCTGCCATTAGAAATAAACCAGTCAATCAACTTAAGAAGTACAGACAACGAGAGCATGAAATCAAAAACACCACGATATATGCCAACAATTCCATAGTAATACCATTGAAAAGGAAGAGAAACATTACAGGTTTCGAAGGCGTTTACCCACAGTTACAAATAACCAATAAACCATAGCAGAATCGCCACTTAACATCAGGAACAGAACCCCGAGGGTTTCCACAGGCACAGGCAGAGTCTCCCCAGGCAGAAGGTAGCGAAAGAATGGCGAAGTAAAGCGCGGGTAACGTGAACAAAAGGCGGAGTAACCGGCAGGTGTGGGCCTGCAACCGGAGGAACTGGGACAAACCCTAAACCCAGACCACGAGGCATCGTACCAATGAAATAAAGTCAGCATTAAAGTCATTCCAGACACAGAGTAAAACAAGACAGGTGTAAGCAAACGGCGGGAGCCACCATGTATGTATGAGTCATTGGTGATAGGAAGGTCATACTCACATAATTGACTTATAGAGTCATGTTATTCTTTTGAAAAATATTTGTGCAGACTTTGCATGTCCTCAAAAGGAGCATGGACAATTTAGTGCATCTCAGCATATACTAAGAGGGAGAATATATTGGTCCTCCTTTTGCTCTTGTTATCAAAGGAGGAGAGTACCTTGGTGTTATTTGATATATCTAATAGGTTCTACAACTTGACGTAATAAACACCAATGCGGTTGTGATCAAGTCCAAGGGGAGAGATTGTACGGGTGTTATCCTTGATGGAAACTCACATATATGATACCCAGAAATGATTTAATGATGTATGATGGTAGTTCCCAGTACAATAGGTCAATTCAGAGCTCACAGCAAAGGATTATAGATCAGACTCTAGAAATTGAAGAAAGAGAATTGTTTGAGTTGTATACATCGTTTCACCTTGTCCAAGTAGCATATAACAGCGGGTTCACAGAACAAATTGAGCATATATGTATGCGCGCACTTTTAAGAAGGAAAAGTGCATATGGGATCAAAAATTAGGGTTAATGAATACCAGGGGTTCCTACCATGGAATTGATCCATGGTAATGAGCGTGGAAATGAATATTGATACCATAAAAGAATACCAGCAGTATAACTATGGTTTTTGTCTAAGGTATTGAAAAGGGCTCTAACTATATAAGAAGGAGAAGATAAAAGGGCTAAGTGTTAAAATAATGAATATCTTAGGAAGAGGTAGATCAAAATAAAATGTGCCTGTTATGGGTTTCTGATGCTTTGCTTGATCTGAACCAAGTATGCACCTGAGTGTTTGATGATGGATGAGACCTAATGATGGATCAAGATCATAAGACCATAAATGACGTATCATTATGTAATGGATAGTCTAGATCTAATTATTAATGCATGTTTATGCTTTATATGCTATGATCTGGGTATATGTGAATTATGGAATAGTTGCGGAGTTATAAGTTATTATCTATAGATATATAGTTTGGTTCACCTTGTTTAAGGCGCATATACACATTGGTTCGATAGCTCAAAGTAGCGTATACATTATGACATATGTTCGTTGAAGTTGCAGTTGGTGCTAGTTGTTGGTGCAGAGTTTTGGGTTCAACTCTGTGTTTTGGTAATAGTGATCTGATTGTTCAGATTGATTGATTGTGATTTTCTTCAGTGTTGATGGGTTTCAGTGACTGGTTGTATTGTAGTGGTGATTGAATTTTGAGATTCAATGTTACTGATGGATCTAGTATGAAAATTTGATGAAACATGGCCTACATATTGTGTTGTTGTGTAATAGGACTATCGAGTCTGAAAATTTATGAAACATGGTGCTTGGAGGAAGAGTGAAGGTAGTAGCCTTCTGTAGGATGGCACATACATACTGGTAAACATATCCGCTAGTACAAGAGCTAGGAGGTTGGAGCTCCCTTCGAGTAGTAGCTACAAAATGAGTGAAGCTTGTAGCCTTCTATAGGTTGACGCCTATGTATTGGTAAAATATCAGCTAGTACAAGAGCTAGGGGTTGTAGCTCCCTTCCAGTAGAAGCTGAAGAAAGAGAGAAGGTTGTATACTTCTTCAGGTGGGTGCCTGCGTACTGGAATGAGTCTACGCCAGTACAATATTGTAAACAAATTTTCCTTATATTAAAAGAAGATAGAGATGACATCAATAGGTGGTTTTTCTCCTGCATTGGGCTTCCACCTTAAATCCTGGTGTTCATGTGTGTTGCTTATATGTGATGGTTTACTCTGTTATTACTACACATGGTTATTATTTAATGTTTGATAAAGTAATGATGCACTGATTAAAGATCAACAAAACTGAATCATAAGTTCATTGGATATATGTTGGTTGTCTTAAGAACGGTCGTGTGCACATGTAGGTTCGATTAAGTAAAGTCGTGTATATAAATCTGAATATGAAATGGAAATGTTATTGATCATTTATAAATATTGATTCACCCCCCTCCCCTCTCATTATTTTTCCAAACATCCTCCTAATTTTTTTCCTGTTGTACATAGGGGAAAAATTGCATGAGAGTTTATTATTCCTGATATATCCTTTTATTTTATACTTTCAATAATACTCTACCTTAATCTTACATCTTATGATCTATCCTTATTACTTGATTAAATGTAGAATTAAACATTGCTCATGATGGCATGTGAACCTTAACACCAAAAAAAATCTATCCATCATCATCTATAGCCTTGAACCTTTACAATATGAATCATTTCATATTCTATGTCAATTTTTCATATACAAATTCAAGTAAGATCAATGCATATTGAAGATGATTCAAAATGATGTCGTAACATATAATAGAGTCCAAATTGATCAAATAATTCTGAATCGTGGTAATTAAATTAGTAACATAATTTACATCATCAAGCACTTAAAATAATCACATATGCTCACTCTAAGTTAACTAAGAGATCATTTCATGTCATAACGATAATAAACTAGGCTAAAAAATTTGTGATATGATATTATGGGTAGTACAAAGGTGCAATGAATAGGGAAGAAACCTCATATATTAAACTTGAACATCAAATAATGCAACAAATATTACACTTAATAATATAAATAGTGACACAAACAATCATTAGTGTCATTTCAACTAAGGACAATGGAAAAAACTATCTCAAATAAGAATGCTAATCAGGTTACCAAAATAAAATAGTGAACTAATACCATAATAACAAACATTACATTTGAGAGTTAAATAGAACATGAATATTCGATTCATAATTGTTTACAAATCTAAAGAGTTACTATAATAATATTGAAATATAAATTTCATATTAAATATATACCAAACATTTAACAATGATAATGTTTTGTACATTTAATTAACTAGTTGGCAATTAGCACTATCTTGCTTTAATGAGCATTATCTAAAGGTAAAACAAGATTTAGGGGAAGGTTGTAAATTTCAACATTTTGAAAGAGTAATTTCATCTACTAATTAGCCTTTATTTTAATTTCAAAGGTTTTATTGTCCACTCGAAGAGAGTAATCAAAAATGAAATGTTCTTAACTTATTCATTGCATAGTTATTTAGGATATGATTATTGTGTGTTATATATAATTAATGTGTTAAGATTTTTATTTCTAAAAGCATTAAAAAAATATAATATTTTATAGTCAGAATATATAGCAGAACTACATATTATAACGTTATTTTTATTATTTTAATTTTTTTTTTTTTTTTGTGTGTAAATCATGCTAATTCTATTATAATACAAAAAAGCATACAGAGAGAGTTACATTCGCCAAGAAGAGCTGGCTACATGAACAGTTTGACATACTGAGACTAAAACCGAGCCTGAGAGACTGAGGGACTATGAGACTGTCCGCTGGCCCCAAGCCAGAACCCACAGAAAACTGGACCTAGGCGTTATACGTCCTTTCCCTGTCGAAGCGAGGGAGGAATTTATAGACCTTGCAAAACCCACATTCATAATACCTGACATAACAGACGCATACATAATACCCGACATACAAAAGACTGTGTAATGCGACCCAAAAACTATCGCAGACTGACCCCCATTACTTATTGTGACTGCCTCGCCGACAACCTGAGACTGAACAAATTGTTTCCAAAACACCCAGAATGACCATGCAACGAGCTTAAGCATCCACGAAGGTGGATGGTTGCTCCTCCACCACTGGACAGGCAAATGGATCTGAAGCACTCGATTCTGTGTATGGTGCATCTTCCTTCGCAGCCTTGCTTGTTCCTACTCTATTTCTCGCCACCGCACACGAGGCTTCCGCAGGCTGCAATCGCGGACCCTGAACAGGCGAGGGTGGTCGTGGCTCTGCTGGGACCTCTGGTCTATCTGCATGGTCGCATTTTTCAATCTGAACTGAAATATAGTAAATGGTGTTGTCCAGGGCACACAGAAACTGGAAGCGTGTGGATGGGTGCGAGCCAAACGGACACACCGCTGCCCTTCCCCGCCCTCTGCCTCTGCTGCGCCCTCGTCAAGCTCCAGGGGAGCTAATTTCTTCCGAGGGGGAGTCGAAGGATGCCGAGGAACATGGCGATGAAGCCCGACCTCTGGCACCGCCCCTTGAACCTCCCCGCCTGCAAGTGCCACGTAACCTCTCACACGGCATCCTGTAACCAAAATATATCCAATGCTGCCCAGAGGCCGCATTTTCTCTTCGCCACAGAGGGATTTAAACTAGTGCAGCAACGTATGCAAAAGATGATAAACCGGTAATAGAACACGAGTGCGTATAACAATACTTACCACACAGAGCTGCAGCCGAGACTTTTCCGGTGCTTTGAGGGGTGAATTGCTCCCAGAGAGCCGAACAGGCTGGAGCCGAGTGTTACCACAGCGCCGAAAGGGTGAATCTCTAACAGGGGCACAGATGAACTGAACCACCGCAGCACTCAGAGCACCATAAGGCCCATGGCACTCAGGGACCTCACGAAGTTGGAGCAGAGTGACGCTCAAAGAACTAAACCAAAGCAGAAAGACAAGAATACTCTGACGTTCCAAGGTTAAGACCAAGGCCTTCAGTGCAGAGGTCCAAGGTCTGAGTCTTGGCGCATGCACCCACTATGCATTCATCCAAGAACAGAGCGAGCCACTCACAGTTGAAACAATACAGAGCTCCCAACAGACACTAACCCTTCGAGCACCTTCCGACTGATCACCTTTCATCTGTGAGCCAAGGCGAACGACCAATATACCCCTGCAAACAGTTGTTCTCCCGATGGCATTAATGAACTCATAACTATTGGCCGGACCGAGGTGATGGTTTCTCGAAGCTTCGGGCCATCTGGTGGGAGCGGGTAGCCACTTGCCTAGTAATGAGGCCGCCCCCGCATTCAATGGTCTAATAAACACCCGCAGCCAGGGTTTTTAATTATTTATTTAAGATTAGTTTTATTATTTTAATTATTCAAATTTGCAACAAAAAAAAATTAAAACTCAAATCTTTTTAAAAGAAATCATCTTGGTAAAAATTCATTTAACACTCAGCATTTTTATCTAATGATTCAACTTGTAAAGATAGAGGAAATAAGTTTGTACATCTTCTTACATATTATATAGTATTAACTACTAGTTAAAAAAAACTTCATAACCAATCATGACAATTAATTTTTTTTTTAATTAAATGGTATTATTCTTTCAAATGTTTATGAATGTTAACATAATCCAGTGTTTTATGAGTTAAGGTTTTCTCATTTATTATATTAGCATTAGTTACTAATAAAAAATGCTGGATAATAAATCATAAAAATCAGTTATACTCTATAATTTATTTATTTATTTATATTTATATTTTTCTATTTTTTTTTCTTTCTGAATAAAGACTATTTCTACTACTAAGAAAAAAAGAGATATTTACAATGAGGTCACAGCCTCAGAGGGTGAGTGAACCAGCCCTCGACAAAAGAAACAGAGTTCAGAGACGAGTAGCTGAACATGTATGTGTACGCCGTTTACAAACACTGAAATGAACTGCTTCCAGTTAACCATTCCTTACAAGCAAAAAAGTGCATAGCAGAGGACATATACAACCTCAGTAATCTGTGGCAAAACTGCGCACATCAGAGTTTCCAAAAAGTTGAAACATCCACCAGCATTCCAAAAAGACTTGCAGAGGTCTGATAAGGAATTGGTCGTGACTTGCAACTTGACCATTTAGCATAGAAAAAGACAGTAACAAAGATTTTGAATCAAAACTTAGACCCTGGAGGTGTAGCAACCAGACTGCATAGAGGAAGAAATTACTCATGCAGCATCTGAGTATAGGTGTCCCTCTCAGCTTGAGTGCTTGGTGCAGCGACCCCGGTGACTTCTTCATTGCCTTCCGCTTCGCCCTCAGTAGGGGTAACGAGATGAAGAATACCAAAATCGTGTTGAACAGGAGCGCAAACGATAACTTCTTCCTGAGGCGGAGACCGTTGATGGGTGGCATCCTCGGTGGTAGGGGAGTCCTCCTGCATGTGTTCGGTGGTAAACTTCAGTCCTTCCCCTTCTCCCTGCACCAGACTTTCCTCAGGAGATGTGGTGGAAGATGAGATAATCGGGTCCTCATGCACTTCTGCCTCTTCCGCTACCACAATGGTAGTCGTAATGGTAACCACTGGCTTGTTCAGACGACTGCGGAACGTGAAGCGGGAAGTCTGAAAGGAGGAATTCAGAACAGGCCTGGAAGGATTTGTGGGGAGGGGGGGCGGCAAAGACGGAGAGGCAGAGGAAATTGGAATGATGAGCGGAGAAGGGGAGTGCAGGGCTCGACCTCTGGGAGCCGAAGAGCCTCCTCTGCGCAGAATTCCTCTGCTTCGAGGCATTGTGAGCTCCTGCTTGCGACTTGGAGAACCGAGCAGCAGAGAATTGTGGGACGGGGAAAAGGCTTGCGCAACCGTCTTAACAGCAAGGGGAAGAAACCTGCACTTGGACTTACCAATGCTCCGAGACGGGAAATGCTAATGGCGGAGAGGGAGTTGAGCGGCTATAACATTGTTGGGCTTCATGATAGGCATGCTATGAGGCGTAAATGCTTCTCCACACCACTGACCTCCATTAATGCCTGAAGGTACCATAATCAACACGCCCATTAACCCAGGATCGATAATCTGCTGTGAGATCAACCATCTTAAATACGACCAGGTGGGCATCCAACTGCCGATATGGTGTTATGCGTGCTGGGCCAGCAATCAAAAATCACCCGCATCCGAGGAGTTATACTCTATAATTAAATGATATTATTCTTTCATACTTTTATAAATGTTAACATAATCAAGTGTTTCAGAAGCTAATTTTTTTTTGGAAAAGTCATCATTCTCAAAACCACATAACTTAAACAATAATTCTCACTAACTATCACGATGTATATGAGACACTAGGACGGCTTGGATCAAGGATTTATAGCCTTTAAAATTGTTCAACTTAGTGTTTTCCATACAAAGAACACTGCCATTGTATTGTGTGAAAGAATACACATATTTTGAACATTAATTAAATTTATGTATATGATATATTTTTATAATCAAAATATATTTTTGTATGTTTTAGTAGGTCATAGAAGTTAAAAAATAAATATCAATAAAATAAGAGCTAACTTGGGAGATGGAAAATGTTATTGTTATCCATAATTTTCAATTTTTCCAATATTTTAAATTTGAATGATGAAAGATGTTACTGTTATCCATAATTTTAATTATTTTTCCAATATTTTAGATTTGAATGAGAATACAAAATTATAGAAATAAATGAATAATAATATAAAATAATTTATATTAATAATTCTTAATAATTAAAGATCTCAACTTATTTATTTAAATAAGTTAAAAATAGATAAAATTAAAAAAAATAATAATAAAAGATAGCCACATGAATAGTGTGATCTAAATTCTAGTTTTTTAATTGGAAGGTCTTTTTTAGTTATAATTAAAAGAAAAATACAAATAATGGTATTGACAACCTTTCTAAAAATAAAACTTAAAATGAAAATAGAAAAAATGTATAAATTAAAATTAAATTAATTAATCAACAAAAAGGTAAAGAAACCCTAAATCAAACTTTATTTAAAGAACATAATAAAAGATAATTACATGACTAATGTCAACCAAATTTTAGTAATGTTTTGCTAGATGATTCTTTAATCAGAAATAAACACAAAAGTTTGGGTTGAGAATAAAAGGAAATTACAAAGAATGTATAAATTAAAATTCAAAATTAGAAATGAAAGAAAACACTTTCCTTAGTTAAAATATATAAAAAAAAATTTGCGAATAATAGAATTGAGACAAAGTTTAAAAGGAAATTAGGAAAAATCATAAATTAAAATTAGTTAACGAAAAAAATAACTCTTTAATTCAAGAAAAAGTAAAGAAACTGTAGGTCATTTTTTTTTGTTAAATAATAAAAGATAGCTACATGACTAATGTGATCCAATTTTTTTTTTTAATTTGAAAGATGTTTCTTAACTGTAATAAAAAATAAACACAAAAGTTTGTATTGACAATAAAGGGAACTTAAAAAGAATGCATAAATTAAAATTAGTTCATGAAAAAAACACTTTTATTATTTATAATAAAAAAATCCAAATAATGGTATTGGCAACAAGACAATGATTAAAAGGAAAGTACAAGAAATATGTATATTAAAATTAAAATTAGTTAATGAAAAAAACCCTGGAATTCAAGAAAAGGTAAAGAAACGCTGATAAAAACTTTAATTAAAAAATAAATAATAAAATATAACTACATGACTAATGTGATTTAAATTTTAGATTTTTTTTGGGAAGATTATCCTTTACTTTAATACAAGATAAACACAAAAAATTTGAGTAGACAGTAACGGAAATTACAAAGAATATATAAATTAATGAAAAAACCACTTTAAATTTAAGAACAAAAAAATAAAGAACTCCTATTTAGCAAAAAAAAAATAGATAAGATTGAAATAAAAACATTGAATTACAATTAAAAAGTGAGAAATACACCTAATTATCTCATGAACCTTGAAAATACTAGTTATATCATCAACACCATTAGACCCTCTTAAAAGTATAGAGTGGACATGAAAATTAAAAAGCTAATGGAAACCATCACATCTCTTTTGCTTCTAAGCAACCCAAGTCCTATTATGAGTATTAGTCATAATTGAAGTAGAGTGGAATAATTATTATAAGGAGAACAATAGTACTAATTGAAACAACATGTCTCTCTCTTAAGTTGAATTATGAGTTTCTAATATATTAAAAAGCTAATGGAAACCATCACATCTCTTTTGCTTCTAAGCAACCCAAGTCCTATTATGAGTATTAGTCATAATTGAAGTAGAGTGGAATAATTATTATAAGGAGAACAATAGTACTAATTGAAACAACATGTCTCTCTCTTAAGTTGAATTATGAGTTTCTAATATAAGTGGCTTGTGGGCGATTCCATATATCTAAGGAGGTTGTTACTTGCCCATCAAAAAATAACATTGAAAAAAAAATAACACCTTTCTCTCTAAGAAGCGCCCTTAAAGTCATTAGAAACTGTAAGACTCTCAAACTCGAAGCAACATTAAACATATATGTGCATGTGGCCATATTGAAGATGTTCATTTTAGTTCAGTTATCCTCAAATATTTTGGATTTTCTTTACCTTAATATCAACACACCATCACACATTAGGTAGTCACACAACTTTGGCAAACCCATGAGTGGGTTAATGAGGTAGTCACATGCCATCACAAAAAGTTGGCAAGATGAGTTGCACGAAATGAGTTGGGCGCTATCCGAAATTGCAACATGATGGACATGGTCAACATTTAGTTTAGGTCATAATACGAGAGTACGCAAGGGTTGAGTGAATCAAAATCATGGTTTTTACCATTGTGTAGGTGTGTGATGAATATCACATTCTGGTGAAATGACATAATTCAATGGTTGAAGTGACATCATGCACCATCTATAAATCTTAAATAAATTCTTGAATCAAGACAACACACCATTTTTTTAAGACCTTTGATTGAAGATGCCACTTACCTCTTCTAGGAACTAAAAATAAATACCTTAAAATTCCCATGAGTAAAACAAGCCCTCAATCTCTAACCTAATGAAAATTGCAAAGAGATGAAAAAATACCCCTAACCAAAATTAAAACTAATGCCATCATCTATACCCATTACCTCGTATGAATAAAAAAATTATTATATGTAAACTTGACAGGCTAACATATAGTAATTATTTAAAATAAGATACAAATCAATTACTTCAACTTTAAAAACTAAATTACTCTTAAACACTAAAATGGAAAAAAAAGCCACATATCCCATTTGATACCCAAAATTGATAATGAAAATGAGAAGGTATTTCGTAAATCTTTCGAAACAAAAGTGAAATACTTAACCAACTTCCCCTTTATCGATCCTAAAGTCATGGTGAAATACTTAACAAACTTCCCCTTTATCCATTCTAAAGTCATGGGAGGAATCCATATTATTTTATAAATCAGGTTAATCTATATAGTACTTTATTTTAAAGTGGATTCGTGTGATATCATTTTTCTAGTTTTTTGGTAGTATTTTCAAATGAAGTTCAAAAACCAAAATTAATTTTATAATTTGTTATACTAAAGTTAGACATCTCAATCCTGAATCCATTGTCCAATGCTTTCCATACATTAACATGCAAATTATTGCGTATTGTTATGGGAAAGTTTACTTATTCGTTAAAAAATAACATTGAAAAAAGATATGAGCAGAACCTTTCTAAATCAACTCTCTAATATTCACCCTTAACCTTATCAATACTGAGGGTAAACCCTTAACCTTATCAACACTGAGGGTAAGGGTAATTGTAAGACTCAAACTCGAAGGCGCATTAAGCATATAAGTGCATTTGGGCATATTGAAGACGGGATAGGATGGACGAGGAACGAGCGGTCGGTTGATTTGGTGCGTTGCAATGGGTGTGTCACCCCGAGCGACCGAGCGGACAAGGCACATAACAGCAGAGATGTCAGTGGTGTATCGCACAGCACACGATGCAGTGCGAGAGGTTGGAACATTCGATCGAGATGCGGAGTTGTGACCGCGCCTACCTTCCGCGGATTTATTACAATGAAGAGCTGGGCATATATTCCTAGTGTCCTGGGGATTTATTACAATAGGTCTGCCCAAGGTGATGCTCGAGTGTTCCAGCAGAACTGAATAAATTTGGGATTTATACAGGTCCGAATTTGGTTTTTACTGTAATTCTGGGTCCCGAATTCTTGATTAAGTCGATTAAAGAACTCATTAACTAATAATTATGCGCGGGCACACCAGACTAACAACGAAATTCAAACTTGTGAATGATCGGTCAGCAATAAATGCATATGTCGCCGGAGGCAAATTGCCCCGATCCGTCAGGCACGCTGGTCGTAATTCTACGTCATGACAGCATGCCATGGCAAGGGGTGCAATAAAATCTACAAGTAATTGTCTCACATATTACGACCGACCATATAATATAAACCAGACGACAAAAATGCGTGTTTGCGTGCGTTAACTCTTCAATTTTTTTCCAATTCTTTTTGTTTTGTTTTGTTTATGTAACGTAAAATGATTCCTGCTAATCTAGGTCCATTCATAATTTCATTTGTTTATGCAGTCACAGCTTCCTGAAGATCAGGATTCCCTGAAATTTTCTATAAATCTGATAATCACCCATGGCATTCAACACAGCGTTTCAGCTTCTGTGTAGCCTCCGGACTCCTATGATGTGTTGCGGTATCCTGTGGGTCCCTTAGTGGAGATTAAGGCTGTGAAACGAAAAACTATTAGTCCACTTTGAGAATGCAATCCTGGGATCTAAACATGACAGCAGTTGCAGCAGTGGCAACCATAATTCAGGGAAAAAGAAAAAAAGGCCCAGAGATTCGAAGGCAAGTTCCGTTACAGTTGTGATGACAGACCTATACAATTTCCGCGCGAAGGTGCACAATTTCAAAGGAATGCCAACGCCTCCCGCCGGCAGTAAATCTAAAGAATCCGAGAAGATGCCATCTTTGCTTTTGAAGCCCAAAGCGCAGACAGCAGTAATTAATGCACCGTTCAAACCCTCCCTTTTCTATCTTCAGCGCTTCGGAATTCTACAAATTCTTCCAATCCCATTTTTACGGATCATCTTCTCAATATTCCAATAATACAGAGTGATCATCCAGTTGAGGCCCAAAAGAGATTCTCTGTTGCTTCCTGCCCTCAGCGACAATAACACAAGTAATCAGAAATCTAGTAATACCATTTCTCTGAAGTTGGGGAGCTGTTGGAAGAATTGGAGCGAAATGAAACTGCTGCAATGTGAAATGGCTGTTTCCTGGCTGAAAACGCTGTGCTGAGAAGAGAAAGTTCCTGGTTTCACTGTTTGTGATTACTTTTTTCTGGAAGGTTCCTTTAATTACACCTCAAAATGCTCTGCTGAGAAGATAAAGCTTCTCGGTTCATTTTCTGTGAGTATTTTTTCCAGAAGGTTCCTTTAATAGCTTGTCCATTTATGGATGCTTTTTGTTTAATTCAGTTTTGTTTTTTTGTTTTATTAATATTTTATGCAGCAATACATTTCTGTCACCTAAACATTAAACTAAGCTTGTCACGCACCATTTCTATGTGGCCGACTCTGAGAAAAAGTTACAACTTACGTCCATATATTCGATGGTTAGTTCTATCTTTTGGTCCATGTATATAAGTTTTTTTTAAGTATATAGTTACGGGTGTACTAGTCTCCAACGAATGCTAATATTAGTAATGGATATTTAATTTAATTTTTATATTCGATTGATGCATGCATTTATAAATTAAAACTAAAGTTTTATTTTCTGACCTTTCAAATAATTTTAGTGTTTAATTTTAATTAATAAAAAAATTAGAGGTTTTATTTGATATCAATTATAGTGTTTGATTTAATTAATGATAAATTCAGAGGTTTTGTTTGATCTCATATCAATTATTGTGTTTGATTTAATTAATGATAATTTTGAAGGTTTTATTTGAAAAAAAAACATAAAGTGATAATTTAATTATTTGAATTTTAAAAATATATGATGTATTTATTGTTAGAGTTCAAAGTAGTATTATTCACAAACTTTAAATGTTTGCACTGGTTCC
>APFE031637492.1:50178-66284 GCA_000404065.3 Pinus taeda
AATGGTACACATAGTTTAACAATTACTTTATAGTTTATTAAAGATGTCTCATGGAATGCATGTGTTATGATTTTTCTCACAACCTTTATATTCTTCTTGACATGATCCCATTTTATACAACATTATTTTCACTTTCCACGATGTCAAGTTACTTTCCAAATTAAAGTGTTTAAAGCCTTTCTTGAATAAGGTTGGGGGCGTTGGAATGTTTAACTATAGATGTTATCAACCTCCCCAATGTGACGCAAGGAGAACAATATATGTCCTTAGGGAGAGAGATGAAGTGAATGAAGGTAAGTGAAATAAGAAAGAGAAAAAATAAGAAATAATGTTAGAGAAGAAAGGTAGGTGTCGAGAGGTGAAAACACACATGATCAACTAGAAATGGGATCATAGGAAGAAATGTTAAGTCCAATGCCACTCATAGTGCATGAAATGATGAAGCCGATGTGCATAAGTGAAGAAATGTGTTGGAAATGTGAATATCATGGAAATAGCAAGATCATAGTAGGAAGTATTGCTCAAGAAGCATGACAAAAGTAATAAAGGAAGAAACAATTTCTCTCTAGAAGAGAGAATATGGGGGGGAAGGAAAAGGAGGTCAAAGCATAAAGGCAAGAAAGTAAGAGAAATGATTATTCTAGAGAGAAAGTAGCGAGAATAAGAATTGAAAGACAAGTGCAAGGAGACATTAGAAGCATGGTAGTGTCTCTACAACTATAGAGCATAAAACATAGTAACACAAGGAAACATTTTAGTGAGGTGACTAAAAGATTGAGCGGATAATGAATGGTTCTAGTTTGTAAGAAGTCCTATTGGGTCAAGCCCTAACCAAGACATGAACTTGTAGGGAGCCCATCAATACGAAGCAAGCTAGGGATGGAGGAGATATTATTACTAATTTTTTTAAAGATATTAACAATAAATGTTCTAAGTTGGCCCAAGAAGGTCCCATTATAGATGAAATTTCACAATATGGTAAACACAAAGAAGATATGGAGTCCTTCTCAAGCTAATATAACCTCAAGTTATCAAAAAACGGATAGGAATAAATGATCAAGTTGACCATAAGTATCTAAGAGACAAGGATAGGATGAGAAAAAAGGGGAAATAGAGAGAAGAAGATGCTAAGAGAAAGGAAACATGAACAAAAAATGATAGTCGCATGACATAGATAGGGAATAGTATGGGAAGGAGAATGAAAAAGTGACCCAAAAAAAACACCTATGGCCAATAGAGTGGGTGGGAACTACATGAAGAAGGAGGAGGGAATTATGATGTAAGAGGGGAAAACAAAGTGGTAATGCCACTCACCCGTAGTAAAATTCAAGGTTTAAGGAATGTGTTAAGCTAAGGAAAAAATGAGATGGGAGGCATATGAGAATGTTAAGAAGGATCCTCCCAAGAAAGAAGAGTTCCAAGGTAGGAAGGTCCAAGGAAGTGTGTCATTAAAGGACCAATGGATAAAATGACAAGGGTATCATAGAATACTTAGTAGCCAACCATTCATCATATTTGAAGTGAATTAAAGAAGGCTCAATCACTATGTTTCAACGGTTCTACTAATGCAACCTACAAAATTACATGGAGTACTCATTGAACTGAGAGGCACATAACAAGAAGCATTACTTAATCAGGAAATAGATGTAAAGATCATCATTCAAGATTCACCTTTAAATTTAGGAGGAACAATGAACATTTGAATTAGTGTTTTAGTGGTACATGTTAAGGATCTATCTCCCAACCTATAATTTTTGTGCTTATTAACCACACATGGGATATTGGAGCATGAAATGATGGATCTCTTAATTGTGGCCATCATTTAAGGACAAAAGGCATGGTTGTAAACCCCATTCCATGATTTTTGGACTTGCTAACAAAGGATAGAACCTTACACCATGATACAACCTTGTAGGAATAATTTAACCATATGAGAAGAATATAGGATTAACTGAAAGGATTTGATACAATAGCACATGTTCATAAAGCAAGTTATGGTTTATGGATGGAATCGATGGATGTAGACCCCATTCCTTGTTTTTTGTATTAATGAAGTACACCATAATATAAGCCTTGTATAAGGAATTTTACCATATGAGAGGAATATGGACCTATTATTAATGACTCGAAAAACAATGGATGGGTTTCCTAGTTCAAATAATTATTTTGTGATATAAAACATAAATTTATCCCCAAAAAAATATTTAATAGAGTAATATGCCACAAATCATGCCTTAAAACATCATATATCCCCTATACAGTGAATACTATAATAGTATAATATGGTCCCATATTCAAGAATTAATCTCAATAGCATTAGGGATTTTTGTCCAAATCATTAGTCAAAGCCAACAATAAGGAACTATACCCTAATTATATTTTATGAAATCAAAGTAGCATTATTCAGAAAATTTAAATGTTTGTGTTTACGACATAGTCTATCACTTATTGTATAGTTTATTAAAGATGTATCATGGAATGCATGTATTATAATCTTTCTCACAACCTTTCCATGCTATACAACATTCTTTTCACTTTCCACGATGCCAAGTTACTTTCCAAATTAAAGTGCTTAAAGAATTTCTTACATAAGGTTGGGGACGCTGGAATGATTCAGGGGGCATTCACCAAATGAACCTCTAACATATCACATGCATTCATGGAATGCTAAACAACACACTTAATTTGACTACTGGAAAATACCTCTAAAAATCACTGTTACACGTCAATTTTTCGCCATGATACTTGGTCAGTTTATGGATATTTTTACCATTCGTGAACATGTTTAAACCGGCTCCCTTAGAAGTCAAATAACTCAATATATGTTGAAGTACATTAGAAATTTGAGTCAAATAGCTCTCACACCTTGTTAAGTTCCATATGCTCCAATTTCTGTAGTATTTCCCGTGCATGCACTGAAATTGACTCTGAGAACAGAGCAGAGATGTGCTTTGTCTGTAACTATAAACCTGCGTAGATGAATTCTACAAAGTAAAAATAAAAGGCACATTCTAGAAACATAGTTGGTCGAATTTTTCCCAACTAAATGCTTCCAAGTGACAATATTCTAACTATAACCCTCTTAACATGCATTTCCATCCCTTTTCTCATGGTAAAATTACCCCTCGCTAAAGGAGGTTCATCTTCTTCTTAGGGATCTAAAACTTCCTCCCCTCTAGTCTATAAAGGACTAGATGGTTGAGGGATGAAGGAGGTCAGAATTCGGATAATACAAACTTATGATGTTGGTTTGAGATTTGAGAGCTTGTCATGTGAGGAGGATATTGAAGGAATTTGGGAGGGACCTCACGACATCAAGGCGAAGGTTGTAAGGCTCCTATTATTTTTTGATTAATACAAATGAGCTCTTTCTCCCATTGATTTTGTCTTTTATGAATGACGAGTGGTTTACAATTGTTTATTATGTTTATTAAGGAAAATTCAATCCCTAATTTCCTTGATCATTAGGCTAAGTTGTTTGAATTATTATATCACATGTGCTTTTAATTTTTTTTTGGACTATGTTTACAAATCTTATCAAGCATTGAAGAATTACCTCAAGTCACACCAAAGGATCTTTATCAGGCATTTTGTGAAGTTGGTAAGAGGCCTATCCACTAGCTACATTGCTTGTAATTTGAACAAGTTTAACTTAGGGAAAGAATCAGTTCATTTGTCATGATTGTTTCTAGTTTCCATTTAGGATCTAGGGAGATCGCTCTTGTCAGCAAGAGGGATTGTCTGGTGTAACAATCCTTTATTTAACCCCCTACACATACGAACCCAATACACATTCACAATTAAAAAAACCCTTACTTTCACTAGATATTGTAGGTATCCATTTTTTCATTAAAATTTTTTATACCCCTTTATATTTATATCCCTTTATTTTCATTAACAATGGTAAGCAAATTTTGCACTTAGAAAAAATAACCTAAATACTAGGTAGCTCAAAATTGAAAGTTTCAATAAAAAGAGGCAGATATAAGTTGGTTGATTTACAAATACATACTGTGGAAAATTTTAGTGGAATATACATAGATTTGGACTCTCAATTGCATCTATCTTCTATTGAATACTGGAAAAGATATTGATTTACAAATACATATTATGGAAAATTTCAATGGAAGATAGGTAGATCTGGACTCTTAATTGCATCTACCTTTTATTGAACACTGGAAAAGATACACTACAACAGTTCAAAACAAAACTCAATAACAAACACAATGGCGCACCTTTCATCTCACTTATAGAATATGAAGAGGAGAGAAAGTACAATGAATATAAACACATGAGAAATCCTATGATTGAACTTTGTGAAACCATAGCACTAACCTGATCACCTAGTGCATCATAGTTGTTGAGTAAGAGTACCAAGTAAGTATATCTCCATCAAAAGATGAACTAAAGCATGCAAGCATGCATCCCTTCCTTAAAATATGAGTCTTTTCCCAAAAATGAGAAATTCTCATACATACATATTGTAATTGACTAGAGATCTACGCCTTCTTAAGAAAAATATTTCAAACATTTAAAAAAAACAAAAGAAAAACTATAATAATAAAAAAACTCCATCCAAAATTGAAATGGCTAAATTTGAAACCACATCTAAACTTGAACTACTTGAAGGTGTGAATTAAGTACATTTGGGCATATTGAAGATGTTCACTTTATTACAGTTATCCTCAAACTCGAAGGCACATTAAGCATATAAGATTGGTTGGAATGCCACAACACAACGGGTGCATGCACGTGAACAACCCAGTGGTTGGAACGATGGGTAAATCATCCTGAATGGATGAGCGAAGATTTGGGACAATGCAATACCGTCGGTTGATTTGGTGCGATGCGATGGGCGTGTCAACCTGACCTACCTAGCAGATAAGGCACATAACTGCAGAGATGTCAATGGCGTATCTCAGATCGCATGATGCAGTGCGAGAGGTTGCAACATTCGATCAAGATGCAGAGTTGTGGCCATGCCAACTTTGTGGGCCAACTTGGGATTTATTACAATACTTCGGCCCAAGGTGCTGCTCAAGTGCTCCAGGGAAACTTAATTTAGGATTTGTAAATTTGGGATTTAGTATAATTTCGCCGAGCTCATCTCGATGGAAGGTTGACCTGTCTACGTGGCTCAATGGGTCCCTCCATCTCTCTTAACATCTCCGTTTATAAACCATCCGATGCCGTGACTGAAATGTCTTAAAACTTCTGAGCTGGGTACGTGTCTTTTAAAGTTGAATTGATTATTTAAATTAATCCCTGCCTTCGGTTGTCCTATCCCTTCTCTTCCATCCTTCAGTGACATTTTGAACGAATTCAAAATATCCATTTTCTGCTCCAAATTTCTCATTCGTGAAGAAAGCTGTAATTAGTGTTACATAATACGTAGTGAATAAACCTGCAATCGATGTTGTAATATCAGGCTCAGTGAAAACAAGCTCATAACATCAAGGTCGGTGAATACAAAGTAGCCTAAAGTGTTGAGCCAATTAGAAACTACAATTCTCTCTCAAACAATTTCAAATTCAAATTCAATCGAAAGACATGGAAAGCGGTTGAAGTCAAGGTGATATGTTCCCCGGGAGCAACTCCTTTCTGCTATGCTTTGTTGTATAGAATTTCCATGTTTTTGCATTCCTCTACAAAATTTCCATGTTTTTGCATCTCAAACCGTATTTAAATTTTTCTTTCCATATATGACAATATTTTCTTTACTGTGTGATTTTTATTTTTTTATTTTTTTGCAACTGAATGCCTTAAGTTAACATTCTGTTAAAAAAACGAATAGTTCTCCGTGAAAATTCCGAAAAATTAAGTGCCCTCACTGAAGCAATTGTAATGTAATTTTTATATTGTGTGATTTTTAATTTTCTTCAACCAAATTCGCCAAGTTAACTTTCCATTAAAAAAACAAATAGTTCTGAGTGAAAATTCCGTAAAATAAGAGATTGTGGTGCCCTGATTGAAATTAAGTGCGCTCACTGAATCGATTGTAATATATATATATTTTTTAAGGTGTGGTTTTTACACATTTTGCTCAAGTTAATTTCCATTAAAAAAAAACAAATAGTTCTGAGTGAAAATTCTCTAAAATTAAGTGTCTTTATGCAAGAAGAGATTGTGGTACCTTGATTGTGACGCCCTTCATCACGAATGACAATAAATGTGGAGAATCCCCTTAAACCTGGAATTGATGTTTTTCCCTTTTCCTCACCCAACTAGCCCCGCGATCTTGAATCAGATGGTTTAATAAAAAACAGTTTTTGTCTCCACAACACTTTTCAAGGGACTTTGCTTTGCGCACAAAAAAGGGTAGAGGCAGGAAGGCTTTGCTTTGGTCACAACAGAATGAATCGAGGCGGCGCGAAGGATGGAGAAATAATGAGTGTTTTTTCTTCCTTCCCTAAAAAACAGATAACAACGTAGAGGAGAGTGAAAACTTGACTATTCTTTTTTCCTTCCGTAAGTAGATTATTTTTCATTGAAACTTTTATAAAAACAATTTTTTTATGTAAGTAGATTACAATTTTGTTTAATTTTAAACTAATCATATTATTATTAGTTAGCTCACAATTGTATAGAAAAAAATAAATTTTACCAAAATAAAAAATAAAATTTAAACTATAATAATTTTTTAGGAAAAAATTAAATAAAAATTAGTTGGAATAAATTTGAACAGTATAATATTTTTTCAATTAAAATTCTCAGATATTAAAAAAGTCATATCCCATTTTCTATATGTAAGGAAAAAAACAAGTAACTAAAATCTCACATTTTTAGAAAATATACTTTTAATATAATTGACATTTTCAAATATAAGTAGTAGTTTTCATTTTCAAAATTGATCTTATGATTGGTATTTGAAATTGGATTAACTAAAAATATACAAATAAAAGTAATGTAAAATTAGGAAATTATAAATCAACATGATAAAATGAGAAATAAAAACTAATTAAAATAATATATGTGTATAACAATCAACTCAATATGTTTGAAAACATGGATAAAGGAAATAATCGTTACAAAAAATGATCTTAATGTTACATTTAAAAGCTAGGATAAAATTAAGGCATTCAAATCTTTTAGCCAATATATTATTGTATTTTTCTTATTCTACTATTTTTCCTCTTTGTCATTCCAGTGCTCTTTATGGAGTTTCCACAAAAAAATAAATAATTAGAATGTTTATTTTTCAATAAATTTTCCATAAAAACAAGTGCCCTCAATGAAATTTCCATATTTTAACTTATTCTTTTTTTTTTATACAATATAGTAAATAATAAATGAACATTGTGATATCAAACCTAAAAAAATCCATAAAATAAAACCAAAATTTTAAATAAAAAACAATGTATAAAATAATACAATTAAACTTTTAATTATAAATCTTAAATTATATAGCATATTTATCATGTTTTTTAACCAAACAAATTGAAAAATTTTAACACCTTTCTACCACAAAGGGTTATGTTTTCGTTCTAGTGTATCCCATATCTATGATGATACTAGCATAGAATTCCTTAAAATTATTGTATTTCAAAATTTTCACATAAAACCCAACTATTCTATAGAAACAGAAAAAATGATTTTGTTTTAGGGGTTTAGAATGATTTTGTTTTAGGGGGTTTAGATATATCAAATGAAAGTTGTGATATCTAGTGAAGAAATTTTATTGTATATGGTAATTTAATATATCTCTAGAAGCCTGATCTTATATGTTATTTTATTTTAGTTTTTTTTAAAGGTAAGATTATTATTTTTGAGTGAGATATGAAAGTATGTTACTGTTATCATTTTAATATATCTTTTATCATTTTAATATATCTTTTTTAATTTATGTTTGTTTTTGTGGTCAAAGTGAGTTGAATCACTTCTCGATACAACAAATAGTTTTTTTGGTGATAAGTTATTAGCAATGTTATTTGATAGTTGGTTTATTGTATTAGTGTTGGTGCCATTTTTTAGTGAATAATAGATAAGTAATTAATTAGTTTTGGATATATATATTTTTTGAAATGGATTAAAGTTTAAATTTGGAATTTTTTATTTGTGATCATGAAGTGTTTGATTTAAGGTTTATTGTTGAAAGTAGATTGGGATATTAAATTTTGTTTTTCATACTCTATTAAATTGTAATGTAGACTAATAGTAGGGTTGTTGCCTGTATGCAGTTTCTACCACACTTATCTCAAAGGCAACAAGGCTTCCTCTCTAAAATATTTTCATGGGGTTGTAGCTCTCCAAAGCGTATCGGGTTCACCTCCTTACCATGGTATTTTTAAAACTTCAGAATAATAACGAATATATGACTGTGACTAGAATATAGCACATCAAATGAAAATATTTCTAATACAATCCCCAATCACATTTTCACTTGTTTAGTAAATTTAGATAAACATGTAAAGACCATTTAAAATTTTAACTTTTAGCTTCTCTCCTTCAAACGTGGCACCCAACAATTAGAATATAGCGTAGCCATAAAGTGACCTCCAAATTTAGAAACACTCCTCATGTAATTTTAGATGAGGACCATCATATTGTTAAGCTTGAGTTTTTAGATGAGAAATTCTTGTGCTTTGGAGCATTAAACATATTATAGTGAGTCTTAAAAAAATTATGGAGATTGACAAATTTTAAATAATTTTGAATTTCAAAGTTAAAAGAGGATGTGATTACCGTGGATAATTTCTTTGTGGTTATAGTAGATAATTTATTTATTCTCTTCACATGATGTGGTTTCGTGGATATTTAACTTTGAAATTCAAATTTCAGGCTATTTTCAAGATGTAAATTTTAACAATATTAATATGTGAATAAAAATAGGAAAAAAGAAAATTATAGATGAATATGATAATCAACATGATATGTTATTTCCATTTGATACCTATTTAGTACTTTAAGCATAAAACTCATTGACTTTTTCAATGGAACATATCATTTTTTTTGCAAATTTATGAGAAACTAACTTGAGTTATATATCTTGTAGAGGTGTTCAAAATGGAAACAACTTCAAGCTCTTGAAGTGCAAGATCCACAAAAGGAAATATTTTTTCTTTTTATTTGGATTGGAGTATGATTGGAGGTAACAATGTGGCTTGGATCAAATCAAATAGATATAATGAGTTTGTTATTGGGGAGATAAAAAATCTATTGTATCCAACAAGCTTTCGAAAGAAGTTTTAGCAGAAAATCAAAAAGAAGAAAATAATGAAAATAAAAAATGTAGAGTTGACTCCCCATTGGAATATATAATAGAAGAATTTTTCTACTAATTCTTTCTTAAAATATTTTTGTTTTAAATTCATTTTTTGTCATGTTAATATCTAGTTGTTTCTTGCAGGTTTTCGTGTTCATATGGGCTTGAAGATTATCGATAGATTGATGCATTGTCTTATGATATATCAAAAATGCCTGACAAGGGGATAGGGAGTTAGTAAGCATCTAAGATGTGGTTGCACATGTCATTTTAGTGTTCACCTATCTAAGAAATGAGATGAACCATATAGATATTACAGGTAAACCTTGCCATGGACAGGAGGTTGATAATTTTGTAGGCACAAGAGCATACCATGCACCCCATGGTAGTAATGAACTGCATCAATGGGTAGAAAGATGCTTGTTGTTGGGAATGTTAGCTAAATGTGTACATCACAAACATCGTGAATTAGTGCATGGCAATGTAACATTTGATCGAAACGATTTTATTACTCGTGACAACATTGGCAATATAAAGAGGAGATTGAAACATGCCAATACATCTTTGATAATAATGATGCTCAAAGTGTGCATGGCAATGTAACATTTGATCGAAACGATTTTATTACTCGTGACAACATTGGCAATATAAAGAGGAGATTGAAACATGCCAATACATCTTTGATAATAATGATGCTCAAAGTGTGCATATATGGAAAGCAGAAAATCCTGATAAAGTATTTTACTGCTCATAGTTTGGCAATGCCATAGGACACACTCCATTCATTTTAGGCATTCAACAAGCACTACAACTAGAATGGATGAGAAAATATGGTCATGATAGTATATTACCAATGGATTCTACATTTGGGACAAATTGCTTTAAGGTAAGTTTACATTGTTATATATTTTTTTATTATAATTTTTTATTTACAAGATAATCCAAGGATATAACTAAATTCTTATTTTAAAATGTTATGTATTTTCTTATCATCATTTTTTATTTATAAGATAATCCAAGGATATACATAATTTTTTTATTTATTTTTATGCATTTTCAACTTTATACATTATTGGCATTTGATTCCCAACATTATGGGTTCTCATGTCAATATCTATGACTTCTAATATTACCAAGTGGATGGATATGCTACTTCTTAAAGTTCACATGGGTATGTTGGAGTGGAAGTTAAATGCATTCATGGTAGACAATGGAGGTGCTGAGATTGGTGCAATCGGGTATAGAGATATGAGTGTGTTTTTTCTTCATTTCTCAAAATGAAATGTTATATACATAATTTTACACTCACTATATAAATATATATAGTCTACTTATGCATTTGGTATGTTAGAAAGGCATGGTTAAAAAATCTTGTAATGAAAGTGAAAGATGATACTACAAGACATGACATGTTTAAGTGTCTAGGTGACAAAAATGGAAATTCTACACTTGAGGAGACCAACAAATTTCTAAATGAATTCCAAGAGGAAACAACCTTTGTTGAGTACTTTTTGAGCAAGATGGTTGGACATAATAGGTTTGATTTCTGTAGCTTTAATTTTCATATTTTTGGTATAATTGTATTGAATATTGACATACTCTATTTTGTGTTAATTAGAAATGTGGGAAAAATGTTCTTGTCACTTCAAGCATGTAGGACAAGAAACAAATGGCCCTATTGAGTACTACCATTCACATTTGAAACAATATCTTTTGAAGTCAATGCGAGCAACTTCACATTGTGGAGTGGATTGGTTGGTGCATCACTTGTGTGTGGTCCACATTTTTTTTTTGTGGTGTCAATGTGAAAAGGAAAATGGTTTCCATAGAAACTATAAGGTGGAGAAAATAGAAGATCATTCATGGCTAAGGGCACAATCTATTCCAGATTGTAATGTGACACTGCACCACTCATATTCTTCAATAGCATGGGTGCAAATCCAACATGATATTGATGAATCATATATGGTATGGCATTCAACTTCAAGTTTTTCTATGTGTGATTGTGATTCGACAAAAAAATGGATATATTTGAAAACATGTCATCAAGGTTAGCATGATGAGGGAAAAAATAAGGTTGGAACAAGAAAAATCTAGAAGCAAGAAACAATGCAACAACCCAAAACCAGGTGATTTGAGTATTTCATTGAATATGTAGATCAATAATAATAAATAATAGTCACTATGATCTAATACCGTACAATGTTTTTTTCAAAGATTCATGAAAATGATGACTATGAAAGTGTGGATAACTTGGATGTTGATGTCATGGTAATAATTTAATAACTTTGTAAATTTTATATTTGTTATCACTCTTTTAATATTGTTCTGACTATTTGTTTTTTCTTTGTAGGTAAATGATAATGTTAATGCTTCCATGGATTCTTATGTTGATGTCATGGTAATCATTTCATAACTTGGCTAATCTTATGTTTTTTATTACTCTTTTACTATTGTTATGACTATTAGGTAAATGATAATGTTAATGCTTCCATGGATTCTTATGTTGATGTCATGGTAATAATTTCATAACTTGGCTAATCTTATGTTTTTTATTACTATTTTACTATTTTTTTTTTCTCGATAAAGACTAATTCTATTAAGTAAAATTAAGAAAAATATAGTACAATCAAGAGAAGCAAGAGACCGGCAGACCGGAAATGATGGATCTATCAACCTCGGTCCCAGAGGAAAGAACAATCTCAGAGCTACAACAAATAACTTGAGAGCAAAGACTGACTAACTGACTTTTACCCCACAGGGGCAGAAACTACAACACAGTGTTTTTTCCCTTTCTTTTTGTTGACTTTTGTCCAGCCATCATGGGGAGAATGAGCTAAAACAACTTGAAGACTGGAATTATCTATCTTTGGGAACTCCTTTTCTGATTCAGAGGAGGAAGTCTCATGGGCGCGTTTCTGGGAGATTGCTGTGACATGGGAGTGCCCCATAGTTTCCGTCGGCGGATCCATCAGCTGAGGTGCCTGGTCCGGTTCTGAATCACTTTCCTCATCCTTCGAACATGGGGAGCTAGAGCTTCCAACTGGCGGCGGAGGACATGGAGCCCAACGCTTGGGTTTGGTTTTTGCGAAGATGCCCTTTTTCATTTTTGCTGACAGTGAAGGGCAGGAGTTCTGTAGGTGCCCTGTTAGGTGACAATGGCGGCAACGGGAGGCAGTGTTTTCGTAATCTAGAATCTAGGTCCAAACAGTGTCATTGATCTTGAGATTGATTTGCTCTGGCAGTCCCTTGCTTAAATCTAGCTCCACACATACTCTAGCATATGTATAGAGACCTTGTTGTTCCCTCTCGTAATCTCCCATTAAGAAGCAGCCCAAGGTGTTGCCTATTTGCCTGTATACTTCTATGCGCCACAAGTGTATTGGGAGATTAGGAAGTCTGATCCAAATAGGGGCTTTAGTGATGACTGTAGAAGCTGGGTCGAAGTCTGGGAACCATGGAGTTAAGAAGAGGCCTGCTGAACCCATGAACCAAGGGCCTTCTTCTAAGGCCTTTTCGTAGTGCTCAGGGTGATTGAACATCACTATAAAATATCCCTTTACACAAAAATAAACCTTGCAGCGGTGAGTCTAGTTGTCTTTGATCTAGTCATAAAGATCCTTTGAGCGTGGCCAGAACCCGTTGAATCTGCATATGATGGCCCTTTCAGCGAATTTTTGGGTGTTGTCTGCAAGGTCAGAGTAGGAGATCTCAACAGAGGGAACCTCCTCCAATTTGTCAACCAAAAAAGGCTTGGGTTTGGGAGGTTCAGGGGATGCGGGTATCTCAGAGCAGGCTGCAGCTTTGTAGGAGTATGGAGGAGCAGAAGAGGATTGACCTGCAGCTCCACCTCTCAAGCGAAAGGAAAACACTAAAGAGCTGTTGTTTTTTATGCTGTAAAAAGAGAGAGGAAGAGGATCTTCGAGCTGTTTACCTTGGAAAATAAGCCTCTGTAGCGTTGAGGGTATCCCAAGTCTGTGCTCCAAATTTGCTTTGAGGTTTTGCACTAGATCTGTAGGGTTTACCCATTGCAAAAAGGTCTTGCCAAGGATCTGAGCGTTTTGAACCTGAAAAGGGGCAGAGGAATTTTCAAAAGAATTCTGGAGCAGCACGGGGCCAGAATCTTTTGAGTCTCCCCTCTCTTGACGCAGAGGAGATAGCAGGAGAGAAGAAATCTTCTGCCTAAGGTGTCTGTTGCTCCAACTCGGATTCGCTGCAAAGGGAAGGGCAACTGATCTGTAGAGAGGCCCCTTATCAGCGGAGGGGCCAGAGCTGCCCTAGCTATGCGTGCCAATGCTCAACGCATGGAAGTTCTCCTCATCCTTCGGCTCAACCTCCGCTTGGAGCTTCAACTCAGGTTCGCGCCTCCTGTAGATCTTGAATCGAGCCTTCCTTTCAGCAGCAAGTTCGCGCAGAGGCCACTCAGCGGCCGAAGACAAGGAGGCGATGGCGACGGCGACTTCGCAGATAGGGTTCGGCTCCAGCTCCGGATTTCTGCTCAATACCTGCTTCCCAAATGATGAGGATTGCTCTGGTCTTCTGATCTAGATTGGATCTTCCCCTTCAACGGCAGAGAACCGAGGCCGAACAGAGGCCGAGGTTGCAGAGGCGGTGGCGGCTGTAGGGTTCATTGCTCTTCAATCTGTGTTGCTTCCCCGAATTCATGAATGGCTCACCCAAAATGACTGTTCAAGTATTTTTAGTTACTAACTTTACTATTTTACTATTGTTATGGCTATTTATTTTTTTGTTTTTTAGGTAAATAATAATGTTAATTATGTTTTTTATCACTCTTTTACTATTGTTATGACTATTTTTTTTCTTTGTAGGTAAATGATAATGTTAATTATTCCATGGGTTCTTCCACTAATGTTGATCCAAGTCACAAAAAAGAAAAGATCTCACAAAATATTAGGCATTTTTTTCAGTCACTTATTATGCAGTTATCTGGTGATGAGTCACATCTGCACTTCTTAGAAAAACACATGGAAGATGTTGCAAGTGAATTCAAAACAACATTGACATGAACCACTTTGGGGTTGGACCATCCAACTACTCCATATTTCCAACAGGTGCAAGATGGATTTGGATATATACTTGGGCGTGAAAGATATTTCTTGGAGAGGGTGGCCACTCGTAAGTGCTCATATACATTGTCTCCAACACAATTTTCTCCTCCAACACAAGGTTCAAGAAGGAAAAAAAGCATTTGCTAATGAGCTTGATAGAGCTGCTACAAGAGGAAAGGAAAGAAATACAAACATACGAAGGTGAGAATTACATATCTCAAATGTGAATGTTAGTTTCAAATATTTTAATTTGAAACATGTATAATCTAAACTTGCAAAGAAATGTGAAGGAAGTTATTCATTATATGGTTGGTAATGTAACATTTCAAAAGTTTTTTAAAATAGTTTCAAATGGAATAACTAAACTAAGAAGTCTTATGTACCAACATCTATCATGTTCATGTTTTTGGTAAACCAACATCTATCATGTTCATTTTTTTGGTAAACATGATGTTTTTCCTTGCATTTTTATTTGCTTTCCTTGTTGCAACTCTTTGTTTTAAGTTTAATATGTGCACAAAGATATCATTAATTTACTTAGTATATTAATTGCATTAATTTTCTTAGTGTTTTAATTTCTTTGTGGTGCCAACATGGGAGAGATTAAAGTTATGGAAGATTGAGTTTTCTAACACCCTACTTTGCAATTTTGTTGGTTAAGTAATTATTTTGCTCCATGGTTAGATTGATTTGGAGGCTTGAGTTATATTCCATGCAATCTTCATCCAGTGTAATCCAAAATTAAAAATAGACATGCTAGTTTGGAGATTCTCTTATAACTCTAAATCTAACGGGAGAGAATTATCTTATCTCAAGATCTTATCTCAAGATATCTTGTGTGAATCTGGCGGGGCTTGAATCTAAATGGAAACTTCTAAAAATTGTATTATATTAAAGTTAATTTGATTTTTCTCTTATGGTTAGATTGATTTGGAGGCTTGAGTTATATTCCATGCAATCTCGATCCAGTGTAATCCAAAATAAAAAAATAGACATGCTAGTTTGGAGATTCTCTCATAACTCTAAATCTGACGGGAGAGAATTATCTTATCTAAAGATAGATTGTGTGAATCTGGTGGGCCTTGAATCTAAATGCAAACTTCTAAAAATTGTATTATATTAAAGTTAATTTAATTTTTTTGTTATATAAATTAATTAGTTGAGAAGATTTTTTCCTTGGGCATTATTTTTGGATTTTCATTTCAATAAAAGTAAGGGAATATATATTTAAATTTCATCACAAGTGTAATTTTTTATCATGATATTTGTCAATATCAATTATTTTATTTATTTATATTAAATTATAAGTATATTAGTATTATTTAAATTCCAAATTTAGAAATTTTATATGTCATCAAAGGATTTGTTAAAAGTAAAGATATTTAAGAACATATTTTCTTAAAGTGTCGGTAACTTCAATTTAACTAACATTTCCTAGGACACTATAAAAGCTTTATTATCTTCAGCTGTGGAAATATCACAATAGTGACAAGGTTAAAATACCATAATATCATCTTTTGTAGTGGAATAGTTAGCTTACGTGTTTAACTTACGAGTTTAATGTATTGGGTTTTAAAGAAAATTGTGAACTAGCTATTCCTTAAAGCATCACAAATTTATCACAATAGTGACAAGGTTAGAATACCATAATATCATCTTTTGTAGTGGAATAGTTAGCTTACGAGTTTAACTTACGAGTTTAATGTATTGGGTTTTAGAGAAAATTGTGAACTAGCTAGTCCTTAAAGCATCAAATTTTTTTTTCTCTAACACAATTGTGATTGCAACAACATTGAGTTATGTTTATATATAGTATACATTATAATTAAACATAT
>APFE031637492.1:73651-88462 GCA_000404065.3 Pinus taeda
GTAACATGTATACTATCAAATTTTTTCCATATTAGATTTTATAGAGTCGAATTATTTCCGTATTTTAATTTGGTAACTATGATCTCAAGATCGAGTGAAGGAGGTCTTGTCTATTCTCTCTAGAGTCGAATTATTTCCGTATTTTAATTTGGTAACTATGATCTCAAGATCGAGTGAAGGAGGTCTTGTCTATTCTCTTTGGCTAGTAAGGAGGGACGGGCGGGGGAAAGCATTTCACCAACTTCATCATCGGACATTGAACCTACTGAAAAGCAGTTCACCATTGCTTTATCTATCTACGTTCACCCGAGTAGTATTCTCAAGTTTGGGCAGTCGAGCTTGGTTGGCCATCCATTCATTCATTGCTGGAAAGTTGATGAGTGCTTTCCATTTAAGCTCTCTCCCTATCTAGCAAGAAGAGTGATCGTTATTACATACAACATAATGTCAGTTGAGTGATTCAATGACAGACACCACCTATTCCAGAGGTAACGTATTAGGCTTTTTTCGCTATATGGACGATTCGAGCAACTCAAGCGGGTCTATATGAGAAAGACTATGCCGGCGGCAACTATATTAAATAAAACGGGGATAGGGCCTTCTGGACTTGACCTTGAAAGACCAAGTTTGTCTTTTCCCCCATGAATAAGAAAGAATCGACTCGACCTACGTTGGATCGCCCTTTCCAGTTGGACTTGACCTCCTGAACCCCTTCTGAAATGGTAAGGCGATCACTGGACCCAACGAACTCTTCTTGGGCTTGATATTCTCTTGAAAACCAAGAAAATAAAATATGTTAATTTAAAAAAAAAATTTCATAATTCCGAATGTGCAGCTAAGCGGAGTGAGTTTCATTAAATTATAAAGTGAAAACAAGAACATCCTCAATCTCTCTCCACGTGAAGGCATGTGCATATATTATGTCTCGAGCTCAGTGATTAAGGCGGAAGGACAATACATTTGTAATACACTTTCGAAAGAGGCTGTGTTGAGAGAGTTTCCGGCAGCACCATTCTCGGGTGAAAATAATTTCGTAATCAATATTAACGCTCGTCAATATAAACAGAGATTCAAAAATGGGTCGACACTTCCATGTCAGAGGGTTTATCGAACTTGCAACGGAGATAAGGGTGGCCGTATAATATTGGGTCCCGAATTCTGGATTAAATCGATTAAAGAACTTATTAACTAATAATTATGCATCGGCTTCGTAGACTAACAACGAATTTCAAACTTGTGAATGGTCGGTGAACAATAAAATATGTCAAGAATTCATATGTCACCGAAGGCAAATTGGCCCGATTCTGGAGGCATGCTGGTCGTAGTTCTACGTCACAACAGCATGCCATGGCAAGGGGTGCAATAGAATCTACAAGTAATTGTCTCACATATTACGACCAAACATATAATATAAACCAAACGACATAAATATGTGTTTGTGCACGGTAACTCTTCATTTCTTTTCTTTGTTTATGTAACTTCAAATGATTCCTCTGTTGGGAATTTTTCTGGTAAAATCCCAAAACCAACAAAAACTCACACACAGAGACAATGCTCTGTTTTCCCTTTTTCTCCAGGATCTTAGCACAGGGAAGCTTTTTAACAAATAGCTGAGAACAGAGTATTAAACACACATAAAAGGATTTGTATTCATCTGTCACGACCTTTTTAACACATTACATAAAAACAGTGAAAATTAAAATTTTTTATGGTAATGGTGGTCAACTCATGAACCCACCCCTCTAAGTGTTAAGGAACATAACCTAGTTATGAACTAAGCTTAAGCGGTGCATACATATATCTAACCTTTAATATATGCCTACCCCACCGAGTTGGTGTTAACACCTGCGCATATACCATGGACGTTGGCAACCTTGGTGTTATGTTAACCTTAATTGTTTGACCCAACACGCATAATTTGATTATGCCAGATGGTGAATGGAGATCATCCCAGCTCATCCCCTCCGTAGCCAAGTGGCAAGTGATCACGTGAACCCATGTGGTTGACCCACTGTGGTTTCCGCGCCAGGTTTTCCCGCTTTGACAGACGATGGAGCTCTTTCGAACCCATCGTGTGGCTCAGATCTGCTCGAGGGTTCAACAGCCAATACATAATGTGCCGGGTTCTTCGGATCAGCACATTTGTTCACTACACCTCAGCCGAGCACTCCCTCAGCTTGTCAAACCCTTCTGCATCACCTGCCGTTCAGGTATTAATCTTTGGCATTCCGCACCTGGTATTTCTTTACAGTCTTACATTACAACCCTTGAAGTTATTTGGTTTTCGACTGTTCTGGTTTACATATTGTGATTTCTCAATGTGCAGGTGGGTCGGCCGGTTGCAGTCTCCTTCTGCCTCAGGGGTTTTGTCAGCTTCACTCCACAGGTATGCTCATTTCCTTCTTGTGGTTCCTGCGTTGGAAATCAAAGTGTATTTGAGAAATGGAATGCTTGTTCTCTGGTCTAAGGCGTGGCTCATGACCCTTTTCCTTCATGTCTCAGGTCGGCTTAATGTTTCCAAAACCTTGGTTACTTTTGCAGACAGCCTCCTTTTGCCGGGACCTGTACTGCGTTGACAGTTAGGGTTTAGCTAGGGTTTAGTCATGGCTTTCATGCCGTCCATACGATGTATATTTGGTATTGACTTTGGTCTACAGACATAATATGAATGCATTGAAGTTTGTATATTCTCTGCTAAGCTTCCTCTGAGCTATCTACAATTTCATATAGCTGCAATGATTCGGTACAGTTGTTTATCTCGTTTTGGTTATAAGAGTTCTTTAATCCTCTAGAGGACCCTTAAGACTCTATTATCAGTTTACCTTTGATTTAAGTGAAAATGTTGCTCTGCGTTCATGGGATTTGTCATATATTTAATGGCCGGTTCTGGCTTGGAACTACCGGTGTTTGCTATGAAACGATTTACTGTTCCAATGATATTATTGTTATGTCGTTTTCCTTTGCTTACTGTACATTACTACCCATGAGGGTTTATGAGTCGGACATACTTTTCCATTTACAGCAAATATGATATTTTACAGGTTTGGTTTAGTCTTTACATGCATTCGAATCGTCTGTACCCTTATGCATTTCTTATGGTTTAATGCGGCCTTAAGGGTATGTCTTGCATTCGGTAAATGAATGTATAGGCAACCCTTCTTCCGCGTATACTGTCAATCATAACCGGGATTCGCCGGAGTCTGATATACATATATATACATTCATTTAGTTCATGGTTCTGTTAATGTACTCTATTCTTTTGGTAACCCGAGGATAGCTTTCTGAAAGTTTAACCTGTGTATTTACATGCTGGCTACTTACTTCGGGTTTGTATACCTATGAGGTAAACTTGTGATGGCATCCTGCTAATGTGTGCTGGCTTACGCCGTGTTCATTTCTTTACCAATCTCTCGTTTACAGCATCATTTTCATGATATTTACTTGGTTCACACAATATTAGTTTCTAGTAATATTTCTTTAGTTCACACAGCATTATTATTTAATGACCTTGCTTGGGTTTACACAGTATTGTGTATACGCATAATGCTTGGTCCACACAGCACTTATGCCGTGTCTCTTTGTTTACACAGTGTTACAGCTATGCCATATCTCTGTGATTTATACAGTGGTTTAGATATGCTATATTTCTATGTCTATTCAGCATTTTGGTTTATATATAAGCGCGGGTTTTTGCGCTGGTTCACGACTATGCTTTCATTAGGATGAGGTGTTTGTCTAACATTTCCAGAATGCCTAGCTCGGCTCCATTCCGTAGCCGAGACTCTGCCTATTTTATTTCCTTCCTAATAATTAATAAACTACTGCGGTCTCTCCTACCGCCAAACCGCCCCTTAGGGTCTGGTTTTACCATGGAAATTTATATCCAACAACCAGATTTTATTGCAGATGAAAAATGACATTGATACAACATTAATATTTTATAACGACTACCATTAATCAATGGAAAGAACACAAATTTAGTCTGTTCACCTTCAGTATCTGTTCTTCATTCTATAACTCGGTTAGAAAGTGCATACCTAGGTAGCCTGCTACCGATATTCCAGAAGTCACCTGCAACTGGTTTGCTCTTATCCTCCCAACCTTGAGATCCACTTGCGTTGGATTCTCCCCCCGAGCCATCTTGCAGGCCTGCAGCCCTCAACAAGACTCATGCACTACCGTGCTAGGTTATCTGGTCACTACCAGACTTAACCTCTTTTCTCACTCTGCTTTTTCTCTGAGGAATTCTTCTCTCTGTCTGTTCATCAACAGCCCAGAGGTTTTCCTCCCAGGACTTTTCCTTGGGTGAGAAGCAGTTACTTCAGTTTCATAACTGATTTTATTTTCTTTTAATAGAAAATCCTCCTCTAGGAGGTTTCCAGCGTTTCATGAATATACACATGTAAAAATAATCTGATATATTCATTTCATAATTAAATAATATCATTTAGTGATAACAAGTCAGCACTCATACAATTTTTACCTCAGTAAATGTTCCAGAATTACAAGTTATCGGGGTCATTACATCATCAAAAATAAATTGATACAAATTCATCCTCTTTTTCTCAGAGGGATTCACCAAGAACTTCAAAACAAATTACTCTCTCTTCTTGAGATTTTACACTGCTGTGTGTAAAAAACTCTTTTACATTTATTGCTGTAAAAACAGAATTCAACTACAGAAAATTACATTCATGCTGCTGCATGCTCCTTTCTTTACTTCGCACTGTTGTGCCTATTTTTCACACTTTCATTACATTCTCAGAACAATATCATTACAATCACTGCACACTGTTGTGTGTATTCTTCTTGCATTCGTTGCGGCAACACACTAAACTATACATATGTGTTGTGCCTTTCTTTACAATTGCACTTCATTTACACTGTTGTGTATATTTTCATAAGCTGCTCCGTTCTGCATACCTCTCAATTCTTAACGAGAAACATTACATATATATATGACAACCCAAAGACTTACATCTGTTTTCACATGCCATACTGTAGTAAAAATAAAAAACAATAAAATTTAAGTGGGGTTACCAACTTTTACCTGTGTCCATACTCCCGCTCATAGAAATTAAAAGTTTCACCAAAACTTAACAACCCACAGTAAATTGCATTTACTGTTTTACTGAAATAAACGGCGGTAAAGAAACTTTTACTTCACGTCAAATTTATTTTTAGCAGGTCTGTACTTCAATCAGTATTCAAATTGACTTTGGAAACTCATCGGATCCGAGCTTTATCGCATTGCATGCACATATGCAAAATTGTGCATCCTTGGTTTCCCCGATTGCGAAAATACTGCAGACCCGATAATATATCAAAAAGGAATAATACCATCGTCGGGTCCGGCCCAGCGGTGATTGCACATTTATAAAAAGTTATGTTCCACTTAAGAATGCCGATAGCGATATCGGCGGATCGCACATCGCTGGAGTCTGTGTCGCCGAACTGCTCACCGCCGAAATGTTCATCGCTGAAGTCGTTGGGGTCGCTGCACTCCATCGCCCGATGCGCAGTTGGAATTATACTTTCAACACTCCCCTTTAATTTCAACTACTAGACATTTAGTCATACCCAGAGACTTTCTCAACTCCTTGACATGCAGTTGTTACAAAAGAGTCTTCCTCTTAACAGAGGGATTCACCACTGTCTATGCTAAAAAGCATCTTCCTCTAAACTAGAGGGATTCACCTGTCTATGCTAAAAATCATCTTCCTCTTCACAGAGGGATTCTCCAAAGACAACAGATCTTCCTCTTAAGAGAGGGATTCACTAACACTGCTTCAGATGTAGTTCCACAAATAACGAAAGAGTCTTCCTCACACAGAGGGATTCACCAGAGATTATGCTGAAGAGCATCTTCCTCTAAACTAGAGGGATTCACCAGTCTATGCTGAAAAGCATCTTCCTCTTGACAGAGGGATTCACCAAGAGACTGTGCCAAAAAAACACCTTCCTCTTTAATAGAGGGATTCACCAAAAGACTGTGCTGAAAAGCACCTTCCTCTTTGATAGAGGGATTCACCAAAATTTCACTTCCTCTCATAGAGGGATTACAACCAGATATTGCTTTAGATGCAGTTCCAAAACATAAAAAATATTACTCTGCATCTTTTATAAATAATTTTACACTGCTGTGTAAAATGCTCATTCACTGCTGTAAAATAAAAATTTTCTTACATGCAACCTGATTACATTCGCACTGCATTTCAATGCATTTCAATCTCCCAACAAAACACAATTTACATAACTCTTTTTCACTACTGTGTGAAAAATAAAATTTACTTTTACTGCTATAAAAGTCTTCTGGTTTCATTTACTCTGCTCAGGCTGCTGCATTCTTCACTTGCTTCACATTATTGGCATATCTTCACCAACAAAAAATTATGAGATTTGCGCTGTTGTGCATTCCTTTCCTTTCCCACCAGCAAACAACCAAACATCATCACGCTGCTATGCATTCTTCAATTCACACTGCTGTGAAAAATTTATACTGCATTTGCAAGCTGCTCCGAATTCTTTTTCTTCTCAACACGGTGCTGCGTTAAAAACTTTTGCATTTGCTACTGTAAGCTGAGAAATTCTTACTTTGGTTTACTGATTTGCTGCCACAAGTCTTTCTTCCTGTCACACTGTTGTGCTCCCCTAGGTTTTTATTCGCTGCTAACCATTTCACTTTGAAATTCTTACTTTGGTTTACTGATTTGCTGCCACAAGTATTTCTTCCTGTCACACTGTTGTGCTCCCCTAGGTTTTTATTCGCTGCTGCTAACCATTTCACTTTTCATCTCTTGCCTTTTGTTCTGCCTTCGCACTGATGTGCGGATCTCCTTGCTTTCCATTACAATGCATATAGTTCATAAAAAAATGTTTTCGCACTATTGTGCGATCCTCTCATACCAATCCCATTTGCACCAGCTGTGCATTTCACCATAGCATTACAGAAGTCAACGCATAACCAAAAACATATACAACGCATATGTGTTCCACTTTTTTTTGCATTACACTACATATCTTCACTTGAAAACCATTACAAACACATACCTTCATGGCTTCTGCTTCCACAAGCTCAATGCTGCTTCACCTCTGCACTACTGTGCATAAAATAAACATTATCAACAAAAAAAATTCATGCATGGCTGCGCACTCCATTTTTTTTTTTACTCAAGGGAAAAACATTTTTTTTTCTTTCATGCAGCTACATTGGTCACAATACATAAAAAACGTATGACATTTTTTTATTTTGAGCCATACTCCCGTGACCAAATACCAAACATCAAAATTAAATCTTCACCAACCATTTATGAATGCCATTGAACTTCATTTAATGTTTCTCTGAAACGCTGGTTTTTCCTGAGCTGTTTTCCTGCTGCACGATGGCGGATTCCCATTTGACTGTGCTGTCGTCGCTATCGATACTCCCCTTAACTGTATGCTTCGTCTTCTTTCAACAAAGTTTTCTCAAAAGAAACTTAGATCCACTGGAGAGCTCAAGGGACTTTCAGACTGTATTTCTTTCCTTCTCCATACTTGTGTAACTTTCTTCTTTTGCATGGGTCTAGCTTGTGTAAGAGCCCATGTTAAGTTACAATCATGTGCCATATGCCCAATGTTATGACACTTGAAACATTCTACATTGTTCATGAATAAAATTTCGTGATTTCTTCTTGTAAACTTGTTTCTTGGAGGTTGTCGGAAACCATAACATCTATATCTATGAAATGCTCTACAATGTTTTTCCTTATGACCAAAGTTTGAACAAGAATAACAATAAACAAAAAATGAACTTTGGTACCTGGGAGATGGAGGTTTCCTTGACGTACTTCTGAAGCCTTTCTGCCTTGAGATCCTTTGATGATAACCATTCCCTCTTGCCTCTTTGAGATTATCTACATTTCTTCTTGGAGCTGGTTTTCTACTTGGAGTAGGATTTCTTCTATTGTAGCCTTGATTTTTCTCCTTCCCTTTGCTGGAACTAGGAGCATCACAATTTATTTCTGGCTTCTTCACATCTCTTTTGCTTAAAGCATTTTCATTCTTGTTTGAGGGTTCACCTACATACCCAAGTCCTGATCTATCAGATGGATATCTGTGATAGTTGAGCATGTCATCCAAGGCTTGAGAGCTCTTCATGATTTTGTTCATCCCTTCAACCTTTTTCCTGAGGAGGACAATCTCTTCTTCCAATCTTTCACACTCATTATTCTTCTTTGTAAGTTGTTCCTCAGTTTCTTCCTTGCTACGAGTAGCTTCAGCTGCTACTATTTTAAGGGAGATGATATCTGACTTCATTTTGGATATTTCTTCATTTTTTGCTTTACTGCTCTTCATATTCTTCTCAGCTTCTTGTGCATGCTTCCTGGCTTCTTGTAGTTCAGACTTAAGGGAGGAGACCTCTACCTTATACTGTCCGATCTCTTCTACAAGTTTGTTCACTCTCTTGTGCTTTTGTTCAAGTTGACTTGACAAGGCATCTTCCTGCTTCTTTGCTTTATTCAACTGATTTGTCATGGATATGACTTCTTCATTATGCTTCCTTTTGCTTTCATCAAATTCCTTCTTAAGCTTGGCGAGCTCTTCATCCCTCTCTTGTACTTGAATCTTGATGAGTTGACCTTCTCATTTTCAGCTTCTATGATGGGTTCAGAATTTCCTTCTTGACTGATGGTCATGGTCAGTGCTCCCTTTGCATGAAGGTCATGAAGTATGTCCCATATATCCTTTGTTAATGAATATTTTCCTAGATTCTTCTTTACAGAATCAGGTAGTCCATCCAAGATTGTCTTTGCTGCTTTTGCATTGTACTCCTTGGATTCTCTATCCATCTTGCTATCATCAATCATTGACTCCCAAATTTCAATCCCTTCAGACTTTAGGAAAGTCCTCATTTTTATTTCCCATATATCAAAGTTCCCATTGAACCTTGGAGCTTCAAATAGAATGCTTTGAAATAATTTGTTTTCTATTTTAATAGTAGAGGGAAACACATTTTTAGCAGGATTGGTGACTTTCTTCTTTGACCTTTCCATTCTTTACAGTGCCTCAAAAAATACTTGACTGTGTATTTTAAAAATCACTCACCGTTTCTTCAACAAAAAAAAAAAAAAAAACTTTGAGAAATACCTGAAACTTTTCTTGAGTTAGTCTTCACTCTACTGGAGAAGTTGCTATAGCAAGAAACTCCTTTCTTCAGCTTCTTTGACACATTCAAAGAGCCTGAACTAAATCTGGTACCACTGTTAGGAATTTTTCTGGTAAAATCCCAAAAACAACAAAAACTCACACACAGAGACAATGCTCTGTTTTCCCTTTTTCTCCAGGATCTTAGCACAAGGAAGCTTTTTAACAAATTGCTAAGAACAGAGTATTAAACACACATAAAAGGATTTGTATTCATCAAAAATAAACTGATACAAAATTCATCCTCTTTTTCTCAGAGGGATTCACCAAGAACTTCAAAACAAATTACTCTCTCTTCCTGATATTTTACACTGCTGTGTGCAAAAAACTCTTTTACATTTACTGCTGTAAAAACAGAATTCAACTACAGAAAATTATATTCATGCTGCTACATGCTCCTTTCTTTACTTCGCACTGTTGTGCCTATTTTTCACACTTTCATTACATTCTCAGAACAATATCATTACAATCACTTCACACTGCTGTGGGTATTCTTCTTGCATTCGCTGTAGCAACACACTAAACTATACATACGTGCTGTGCCTTTCTTTACAATTGCACTTCATTTACACTGCTGTGTATATTTTCATACACTGCTCCGTTCTGCATACCTCTCACTTCTTAACGAGAAACATTACATATATATATGACAACCCAAAGACTTACATCTGTTTTCACATGCCATATTGCCGTAAAAATAAAAAAATTTAAGTGGGGTTACCAACTTTTATCGGTGTCCATACTCCCGCTGATAGAAATTAAAAGTTTCACCAAAACTTACCAACCCACAGTAAATTGCATTTACTGTTTTACTGAGATAAACGGCGGTAAAGAAACTTTTACTTCACGTCAAATTTATTTTCAGCAGGCCTGTACTTCAATCAGTATTCAAATTGACTTTGGAAACTCATCGGGTCCGAGCTTTATCGCATTGCATGCACATATGCAAAATTGTGCATCCTTGGTTTCCCTGATTGCGAAAATATTGTGGACCCGATATTCTATAAAAAAGGATTAATACCATCGTCGGGTCCGGCCCATCGGTGATTGCACATTTATAAAAAGCTATGTTCCACTTAAGAATGCCGATAGCGATATCGGCGGATCGCACATCGCTGGAGTCTGTGTCGCCGAACTGCACACCGCCGAAATGTTCATCGCTGAAGTCGCTGGGGTCGCTACACTCCATCGCCCGATGCGCAGTTGGAATTATACTTTCAACATCCTGCTAATCTAGGTCTATTCATATTTTTATTTGTTTATGCACTCCATGCTCCAAGAGTAATTCTATGTCGCTTCCTTTCTTCAACGACAACGACGCAAGTAAGTTGAAATCTAGTAATGTCATTTCCCTATTGTTTGAGGAGCTTTTGGAAGAATTGGAGCGAACTGAAAATGCTACAATGTGAGGAGAGAAACTTTCTCGTTTTAGTTCCATTTTCTGTGAATATATTTTCCAAAAGGTTCTTTTAATAAAAGATTCCTAGTTGAAATTGTTGTGTTGAGAAGAGAAAGTTTCTCGTTCAGTGTCATTTTCTGTGAATATATTTTCCAGAAGGTTCCTTTAATAAAGGATTCTAATATCAAATTTTCTCCATTCATTCATTTCTTTTTTTAATTATCCATTTATTCATGCCTTTTGTTTAATTCAGTTTCTGTAAAATTCTTAACATATTTGATCTAGGAACACATTTCTTTCACCTAAACATTAAACCAAGCTTAAGTTACAAACCATTTTTATCACTTACTGTCAGAGAAAGTTACAGCTTTGATCCTTGCCTTAAAGTACTAAATCAAGTGTTTTTTCTGTACATAGTTATCAGTCCCTCTGAATGGTAATATTGGTGGAGTAGTCTTTTTTTTTTTTTTTGGTGGATTTATGCCGAAATCCAACAAAAATATTTTTCATTAAATCCTGATTTGTGTTGTTTAAACTAGTTTTTTGATTGCATATATAGATTCAACACCCTCAAAAACTCCCCGGGCACTTTGATTTTGAAGGGTTCACCTGTCAAACTTGTTATTTCAATGAATCCCTACATGTCATGACCCCACACTAGTGGAGATTCTAAAACCACTGTGGGTGCGATGCAGCACCAACTAACTCTTTCTTCACCACAACTAAATCTTTCGGACTACAACTAATACCAAAACTTAGTTTCTTTTTCAAGCATTCTTCAATAATGCACCGAAATTATTATTCATTCAAGTTCACTTATCTTCTTTTCATGTTACTTCATAAATGTGTGATATCCAATAAACAAGAATAAATAGAGCATACAGAAGTTTATGAAGAAGGGGGAAAATCCCAAATAATTATGCCCCAATTATCAAAATACTTTACAAAAACAATAAAAGTCTTTTACAAGTTTACAGTGTATGATAGTTCCTTGGTTGCACCAGAAACTCATTCACACAAGTCAACCAAAGTTGTGCTACTATGCCTGCAATACCTGCCCGACTGTGTAGTTCTTCCTACATGGTCAAGTTGTGCCACCTCTACCCACATTGCCTTGAAGACATGTAACCTCTATCTGCACACCCAAGAAACCCCAAGTTCTACCTAGTCAAACTGCAGAAATTATTTGTTCAAAAAATTGCTTCGTCTACCTACCCTAGGTGGGTGCATGACTCATGTTGCTATGCCTCACCCTGGGATGCCCTACGACGCCTTGAACTATTCTGCATAGAACCCCTGAACTTTCCCGTTCAACCTTCACCCTGCCCTTCGCATTGAACTTGTGCGAATTTCCTTAGTCGAATTCAATGCCCATTGGTTGACTCCTCATCAGCAATATATAGCCACTTGGTCACCCTTAATTAACTTGATTCGACGTGTATATTTGGTTGGGCTGAATTTACTTCTTAGGTGGGTGCCCCTACCAGTGTCCACGCCTCACGAGTCAACCTATTGTTTTATGGGTGAATGCCCCTTCGTGAGCGAGGGCGCCCTGGACTGACCTGCCATCGTGCAGACGGATACCCCTTGTGGGTGGCCACGTCCTTGCTTGGCGTTCACACTATCCTAATTTGGTCATTGCACGTCATTCTCGTTGGTTCTGCATTTCCCCTCATGTCGCGTCGCTACCACTCATTGTCACTACTTGGCACTCGAGCGCCCACCCTTTTTGTGGGCACGCCCTTGGGTGCGGGTCCACCAACTTAGCTATTATAAGTATGCGTGCTCTGCTCTGTCGCACATCACTTTGCTTGCTCACTTGGTGTGCTCATTTTGTTAAATGCACCTATCATGACTCGCCTTCAATTGTATGCATTGAAGTACCTCGCGTTCGTGGGAGCATGCATGCTCCTAACTTGCCCTCCACACACATTCGATTAAACACGCCTATCACATGAATCACCCAAGTTAGGTTTTTTGACTCTCCTCATATGTGTTTGGGTGATCACGGGCACTGACCAACTAGAGGCACTGACATCGTTAACCAATTTAAAAGGGTTGTCTCTCTCTACAACACCATTGCGACAAACTGCATTGCCAAGACCAAATATCGCAAAGTGTCACGAGCTCCAGCATCCATCATCCCTGATGCATGAAATATCTACCTTCATCACACGAACCTCCATCAAGGCTCATGAATCTATGGAGATAAGACTCCTCAATCCATATTCATTATCCACAACTCGTCGTAATCCTCCATACTACACCATCACGTGGAAGATTTATCCCTCCAACTTAGCTACATGTTATCGCTACAACATATATTGTGCCAACCCATCGTGTATCATCATGTGAACTGCTGATATGATATGCCAACTCAACTCCAACATATCTTAGTACATTGTCGACCCCCATGACTCAAATGTGTTGGATAACAAGTCCAACCATCATCCAAATCCATGAGAATACACATCATCATGCCTTCGTTGGTAATTTCTCCAAAATTTTGTCACATTTACAACTCGATTAAGAACTCTTCTCGTCAATCTAATGCTCAATGTGCCACATCTAGGTCCATGAACAAAACTCCATCTCATCCATGATATGATGCCCCATCAATGTTGTTAAAGGGGAAATTTTACACTAGCCTCATCATTTCGTCCATGTGCTACCCATGGTTATACACCAATCAACCTCCATGTCCATAAAAAATGGTTAAATCTCACCAACTCAACCAATTCCTAAGTGTTCCCACCAAGGCACCTCCATCACTGCAATTCCATCGAACTCGAAGGTGTCTTCTTCCTATCGCATCGATCAACTTACTCCTTATGAACATATCTGTTATGAAACCAGCTCAAGAAAAGATAGAAAAGATAGATCAACACCTTCGAATTCAGCCTCTTCGAGGGGGCAACCTCCTTTGTATATATAGGAGTATAAGGAGTCACGATATAATCTAACCGACCTAACAATATTAATATAAAGCCACAAAAATAACAACAAAGGGATTCTATGGGGCACAGTAATAACAATATGGGGCCAATAGAGGCACAACATTATTAATAAGGGGTATAAATACAATAGTAATGGGGTAATCACTAGTATTATAGGGACCCAACATGCTCCTCTCCTTCAAAAAAGTGTTTTCCTAAATGCTTGAGTAGTCCTGGATACTTCTGCATAAAATTCTCATCCTCCCATGTGGAATCTTCAGCGGATAAGTTCTTCCACTTGATAAGATACTCTGAAATTGAATGATTTCGTAGCTATCAAGTTCTTGTTTCTGTGACTGCTTCCGATTCCAATATAATTTTTCCTTCCTTGTTAAGTTCTGGCAATATTGTTTGAACTGGGAGCTTGTCACCTTTAACCTTCTTTAAACATGAAACATGGAAAACTAGGTGCAATCGAGAAGCTGCAGGAAGCTCCAATTTGTATGCCATAGTACCAATCTTTTGCAACACCTTGTACGGACCATAATACTTTGGTGATAATTTATTATCCTTCTTAGCTTGCTTGAGGGACATTTGCTTATATGGTTGTAGCCGTAGGAATACCCAATCACCTACATCAAAACTTCTTTCACTGCGATGTTGATCTGCCTGTTGTTTCATTCTATTCTGTGCCAACACGAGGTTATCCTTTAAGAGTTGGAGGACTTGTTGTTGATGTTCGATGTGATGTTCCACTGCCTGAAACTTAGAATTTTCTCTTAAATATGATGTGATGGATGGTGGTTGATACCCATAAAGTGCCATAAATGGGGTCATTTTTGTTGTTGTATGGAAGGAAGTGTTATACCACCATTCAGCCAGAGGCAACCATTTGACCCATTGTGTCTATTTATCAGATGCAAAGCAACGCAGATATCCTTCAAAACATTTGTTTACTATCTCAGTTTACCCATCAGATTAAGGATGATAAGATGAGCTATGAGCTAACTGAGTACCAAGACAAGAAAATAATTCTGTCCAAAATTTTCTAGTGAAAATGGGATCTCTATCACTTACAATAATCTTTGGATTTCCATGTAGCTTTTGAATTGTTTCCATAAATGCCGTAGAAACTGTACTGGCTTTAAATTGATGTGATAATGCACAAAAATGTGCATACTTGGTAAGTCTCTCAACTACCACCATGATGACACTCTTTCCCTTAGACTTGGGTAAACCTGTGATAAAATCCATTGAAATCTCCTCCCAACGTTGGCTTGGAATGGATAA